>CAMAOC010000187.1:0-101662 GCA_945859555.1 Megachile ligniseca
TTATTATTATCCTTATTACTATTATTATTATCGCTATAACTGTTATTATTATGCTTATTCCATTGTTACTATCCCAATTACTCTTGTCTATATCCTTATAACTATTATTTTTATTCTTATTACTACTATTATTATCGCTATAACTGTTATTATTATCCTTATTACTATTATTATTATCGCTATAACTGTTATTATTATGCTTATTCTATTCTTATTATCCCTATTACTCTAGTCTATATCCTTATAACTATTATTATTATCCTTATTACTATTATTATTATCGCTATAACTGTTATTATTATTCTTGTTACTATTATTACTGTCCGTATTGCTCTTGCCTTTATCCTTAATACTAGTATTATTATCGCTATAACTGTTATTATTATCCTTATTACTATTATTATTATCGCTATAACTGTTATTATTATTCTTATTACTATTACTATTATCCCCATTCCTCTTGTCTTTATCCTTATAACTATTATTATTATCCTTATTATTATTATTATTATCGCTATAACTGTTATTATTATCCTTATTACTATTATTATTATCGCTATAACTGTTATTATTATGCTTATTCCATTGTTACTATCCCTATTACTCTTGTCTATATCCTTATAACTATTATTATTATCCTTATTACTATTATTATTATCGCTATAACTGTTATTATTATTCATGTTACTATTATTACTGTCCGTATTACTCTTGCCTTTATCCTTAATACTATTATTATTATCGCTATAACTGTTATTATTATTCTTGTTACTATTACTATTATCCCTATTCCTCTTGTCTTTCTCCTTATAACTATTATTATTATCGCTATAACTGCTATTATTATCCTTAATACTATTATTATTATCGCTATAACAGTTATTATTATTCTTATTACTATTATTATTATCGCTTTAACTGTTATTATTATTCTTATTACTATTATTATTATCGCTATAACTGTTATTATTATTCTTATTACTATTACTATTATCCCTATTCCTCTTGTCTTTATCCTTATAACTATTATTATTATCCTTATTATTATTATTATTATCGCTATAACTGTTATTATTATTCTTGTTACTATTATTACTGTCCGTATTACTCTTGCCTTTATCCTTAATACTATTATTATTATCGCTATAACTGTTATTATTATTCTTGTTACTATTATTATTATCCCTATTCCTCTTGTCTTTCACCTTATAACTATTATTATTATCGCTATAACTGTTATTATTATCCTTAATACTATTATTATTATCGCTATAACTGTTATTATTATTCTTATTACTATTATTATTATCGCTTTAACTGTTATTATTATTCTTATTACTATTATTATTATCGCTATAACTGTTATTATTATTCTTATTACTATTACTATTATCCCTATTCCTCTTGTCTTTATCCTTATAACTATTATTATTATCCTTATTATTATTATTATTATCGCTATAACTGTTATTATTATTCTTGTTACTATTATTACTGTCCGTATTACGCTTGCCTTTATCCTTAATACTATTATTATTATCGCTATAACTGTTATTATTATTCTTGTTACTATTATTACTGTCCGTATTGCTCTTGCCTTTATCCTTAATACTATTATTATTATCGCTATAACTGTTATTATTATTCTTATTACTATTACTATTATCCCCATTCCTCTTGTCTTTATCCTTATAACTATTATTATTATCCTTATTATTATTATTATTATCGCTATAACTGTTATTATTATCCTTATTACTATTATTATTATCGCTATAACTGTCATTATTATGCTTATTCTATTGTTACTATCCCTATTACTCTTGTCTATATCGTTATAACTATTATTATTATCCTTATTACTATTATTTTTATCGCTATAACTGTTATTATTATTCTTGTTACTATTATTACTGTCCGTATTGCTCTTGCCTTTATCCTTAATACTATTATTATTATCGCTATAACTGTTATTATTATCCTTATTACTATTATTATTATCGCTATAACTGTTATTATTATCCTTATTACTATTATTATTATCGCTATAACTGTTATTATTATGCTTATTCCATTGTTACTATCCCAATTACTCTTGTCTATATCCTTATAACTATTATTTTTATTCTTATTACTACTATTATTATCGCTATAACTGTTATTATTATCCTTATTACTATTATTATTATCGCTATAACTGTTATTATTATGCTTATTCTATTCTTATTATCCCTATTACTCTAGTCTATATCCTTATAACTATTATTATTATCCTTATTACTATTATTATTATCGCTATAACTGTTATTATTATTCTTGTTACTATTATTACTGTCCGTATTGCTCTTGCCTTTATCCTTAATACTAGTATTATTATCGCTATAACTGTTATTATTATCCTTATTACTATTATTATTATCGCTATAACTGTTATTATTATTCTTATTACTATTACTATTATCCCCATTCCTCTTGTCTTTATCCTTATAACTATTATTATTATCCTTATTATTATTATTATTATCGCTATAACTGTTATTATTATCCTTATTACTATTATTATTATCGCTATAACTGTTATTATTATTCTTATTACTATTACTATTATCCCCATTCCTCTTGTCTTTATCCTTATAACTATTATTATTATCCTTATTATTATTATTATTATCGCTATAACTGTTATTATTATCCTTATTACTATTATTATTATCGCTATAACTGTTATTATTATTCTTGTTACTATTATTACTGTCCGTATTCCTCTTGTCTTTCTCCTTATAACTATTATTATTATCCTTATTATTATTATTATTATCGCTATAACTGTTATTATTATTCTTATTACTATTACTATTATCCCCATTCCTCTTGTCTTTATCCTTATAACTATTATTATTATCCTTATTATTATTATTATTATCGCTATAACTGTTATTATTATCCTTATTACTATTATTATTATCGCTATAACTGTTATTATTATTCTTGTTACTATTATTACTGTCCGTATTGCTCTTGCCTTTATCCTTAATACTATTATTATTATCGCTATAACTGTTATTATTATTCTTATTACTATTACTATTATCCCCATTCCTCTTGTCTTTATCCTTATAACTATTATTATTATCCTTATTATTATTATTATTATCGCTATAACTGTTATTATTATCCTTATTACTATTATTATTATCGCTATAACTGTCATTATTATGCTTATTCTATTGTTACTATCCCTATTACTCTTGTCTATATCCTTATAACTATTATTATTATCCTTATTACTATTATTATTATCGCTATAACTGTTATTATTATTCTTGTTACTATTATTACTGTCCGTATTGCTCTTGCCTTTATCCTTAATACTATTATTATTATCGCTATAACTGTTATTATTATCCTTATTACTATTATTATTATCGCTATAACTGTGATTATTATTCTTATTACTATTACTATTATCCCCATTCCTCTTGTCTTTATCCTTATAACTATTATTATTATCCTTATTATTATTATTATTATCGCTATAACTGTTATTATTATCCTTATTACTATTATTATTATCGCTATAACTGTTATTATTATGCTTATTCCATTGTTACTATCCCTATTACTCTTGTCTATATCCTTATAACTATTATTATTATCCTTATTACTATTATTATTATCGCTATAACTGTTATTATTATTCATGTTACTATTATTACTGTCCGTATTACTCTTGCCTTTATCCTTAATACTATTATTATTATCGCTATAACTGTTATTATTATTCTTGTTACTATTACTATTATCCCTATTCCTTTTGTCTTTCTCCTTATAACTATTATTATTATCGCTATAACTGCTATTATTATCCTTAATACTATTATTATTATCGCTGTAACTGTTATTATTATTCTTATTACTATTACTATTATCCCTATTCCTCTTGTCTTTATCCTTATAACTATTATTATTATCCTTATTATTATTATTATTATCGCTATAACTGTTATTATTATGCTTATTCTATTGTTACTATCCCTATTACTCTTGTCTATATCCTTATAACTATTATTATTATCCTTATTACTATTATTATTATCGCTATAACTGTTATTATTATCCTTATTACTATTATTATTATCGCTATAACTGTTATTATTATGGTTATTCCATTGTTACTATCCCAATTACTCTTGTCTATATCCTTATAACTATTATTTTTATCCTTATTACTACTATTATTATCGCTATAACTGTTATTATTATCCTTATTACTATTATTATTATCGCTATAACTGTTATTATTATGCTTATTCTATTCTTATTATCCCTATTACTCTTGTCTATATCCTTATAACTATTATTATTATCCTTATTACTATTATTATTATCGCTATAACTGTTATTATTATTCTTGTTACTATTATTACTGTCCGTATTGCTCTTGCCTTTATCCTTAATACTAGTATTATTATCGCTATAACTGTTATTATTATCCTTATTACTATTATTATTATCGCTATAGCTGTTATTATTATTCTTATTACTATTACTATTATCCCCATTCCTCTTGTCTTTATCCTTATAACTATTATTATTATCCTTATTATTATTATTATTATCGCTATAACTGTTATTATTATCCTTATTACTATTATTATTATCGCTATAACTGTTATTATTATTCTTATTACTATTACTATTATCCCCATTCCTCTTGTCTTTATCCTTATAACTATTATTATTATCCTTATTATTATTATTATTATCGCTATAACTGTTATTATTATCCTTATTACTATTATTATTATCGCTATAACTGTTATTATTATTCTTGTTACTATTATTACTGTCCGTATTCCTCTTGTCTTTCTCCTTATAACTATTATTATTATCCTTATTATTATTATTATTATCGCTATAACTGTTATTATTATTCTTATTACTATTACTATTATCCCCATTCCTCTTGTCTTTATCCTTATAACTATTATTATTATCCTTATTATTATTATTATTATCGCTATAACTGTTATTATTATCCTTATTACTATTATTATTATCGCTATAACTGTTATTATTATTCTTGTTACTATTATTACTGTCCGTATTGCTCTTGCCTTTATCCTTAATACTATTATTATTATCGCTATAACTGTTATTATTATTCTTATTACTATTACTATTATCCCCATTCCTCTTGTCTTTATCCTTATAACTATTATTATTATCCTTATTATTATTATTATTATCGCTATAACTGTTATTATTATCCTTATTACTATTATTATTATCGCTATAACTGTCATTATTATGCTTATTCTATTGTTACTATCCCTATTACTCTTGTCTATATCCTTATAACTATTATTATTATCCTTATTACTATTATTATTATCGCTATAACTGTTATTATTATTCTTGTTACTATTATTACTGTCCGTATTGCTCTTGCCTTTATCCTTAATACTATTATTATTATCGCTATAACTGTTATTATTATCCTTATTACTATTATTATTATCGCTATAACTGTTATTATTATTCTTATTACTATTACTATTATCCCCATTCCTCTTGTCTTTATCCTTATAACTATTATTATTATCCTTATTATTATTATTATTATCGCTATAACTGTTATTATTATCCTTATTACTATTATTATTATCGCTATAACTGTTATTATTATGCTTATTCCATTGTTACTATCCCTATTACTCTTGTCTATATCCTTATAACTATTATTATTATCCTTATTACTATTATTATTATCGCTATAACTGTTATTATTATTCTTGTTACTATTACTATTATCCCTATTCCTCTTGTCTTTCTCCTTATAACTATTATTATTATCGCTATAACTGCTATTATTATCCTTAATACTATTATTATTATCGCTGTAACTGTTATTATTATTCTTATTACTATTACTATTATCCCTATTCCTCTTGTCTTTATCCTTATAACTATTATTATTATCCTTATTATTATTATTATTATCGCTATAACTGTTATTATTATCCTTATTACTATTATCATTATCGCTATAACTGTTATTTTTATGCTCATTCTATTGTTACTATCCCTATTACTCTTGTCTATATCCTTATAACTATTATTATTATCGCTATAACTGTTATTATTATGCTTATTCTATTGTTACTATCCCTATTACTCTTGTCTATATCCTTATAACTATTATTATTATCCTTATTACTATTATTATTATCGCTATAACTGTTATTATTATCCTTATTACTATTATTATTATCGCTATAACTGTTATTATTATGCTTATTCCATTGTTACTATCCCAATTACTCTTGTCTATATCCTTATAACTATTATTTTTATCCTTATTACTACTATTATTATCGCTATAACTGTTATTATTATCCTTATTACTATTATTATTATCGCTATAACTGTTATTATTATGCTTATTCTATTCTTATTATCCCTATTACTCTTGTCTATATCCTTATAACTATTATTATTATCCTTATTACTATTATTATTATCGCTATAACTGTTATTATTATTCTTGTTACTATTATTACTGTCCGTATTGCTCTTGCCTTTATCCTTAATACTAGTATTATTATCGCTATAACTGTTATTATTATCCTTATTACTATTATTATTATCGCTATAACTGTTATTATTATTCTTATTACTATTACTATTATCTCCATTCCTCTTGTCTTTATCCTTATAACTATTATTATTATCCTTATTATTATTATTATTATCGCTATAACTGTTATTATTATCCTTATTACTATTATTATTATCGCTATAACTGTTATTATTATGCTTATTCCATTGTTACTATCCCTATTACTCTTGTCTATATCCTTATAACTATTATTATTATCCTTATTACTATTATTATTATCGCTATAACTGTTATTATTATTCATGTTACTATTATTACTGTCCGTATTACTCTTGCCTTTATCCTTAATACTATTATTATTATCGCTATAACTGTTATTATTATTCTTGTTACTATTACTATTATCCCTATTCCTCTTGTCTTTCTCCTTATAACTATTATTATTATCGCTATAACTGCTATTATTATCCTTAATACTATTATTATTATCGCTATAACAGTTATTATTATTCTTATTACTATTATTATTATCGCTTTAACTGTTATTATTATTCTTATTACTATTATTATTATCGCTATAACTGTTATTATTATTCTTATTACTATTACTATTATCCCTATTCCTCTTGTCTTTATCCTTATAACTATTATTATTATCCTTATTATTATTATTATTATCGCTATAACTGTTATTATTATTCTTGTTACTATTATTACTGTCCGTATTACTCTTGCCTTTATCCTTAATACTATTATTATTATCGCTATAACTGTTATTATTATTCTTGTTACTATTATTATTATCCCTATTCCTCTTGTCTTTCACCTTATAACTATTATTATTATCGCTATAACTGATATTATTATCCTTAATACTATTATTATTATCGCTATAACTGTTATTATTATTCTTATTACTATTATTATTATCGCTTTAACTGTTATTATTATTCTTATTACTATTATTATTATCGCTATAACTGTTATTATTATTCTTATTACTATTACTATTATCCCTATTCCTCTTGTCTTTATCCTTATAACTATTATTATTATCCTTATTATTATTATTATTATCGCTATAACTGTTATTATTATTCTTGTTACTATTATTACTGTCCGTATTACGCTTGCCTTAATCCTTAATACTATTATTATTATCGCTATAACTGTTATTATTATTCTTGTTACTATTATTATTATCCCTATTCCTCTTCTCTTTCACCTTATAACTATTATTATTATCTTTATTATTATTATTATTATCGCTATAACTGTTATTATTATTCTTATTACTATTACTATTATCCCTATTCCTCTTGTCTTTATCCTTATAACTATTATTATTATCCTTATTATTATTATTATTATTATTATTATCGCTTTAACTGTTATTATTATCCTTATTACTATTATTATTATCGCTATAACCTGTATTATTATTTTTATTACTACTACTATTATCCCCATTCCTCTTGTCTTTATCCTTATAACTATTATTATTATCCTTATTATTATTATTATTATCGCTATAACTGTTATTATTATCCTTATTACTATTATTATTATCGCTATAACTGTTATTATTATGCTTATTCCATTGTTACTATCCCTATTACTGTTGTCTATATCCTTATAACTATTATTATTATCCTTATTACTATTATTATTATCGCTATAACTGTTATTATTATTCATGTTACTATTATTACTGTCCGTATTACTCTTGCCTTTATCGTTAATACTATTATTATTATCGCTATAACTGTTATTATTATCCTTATTACTATTATTATTATCGCTATAACTGTTATTATTATTCTTATTACTATTACTATTATCCCCATTCCTCTTGTCTTTATCCTTATAACTATTATTATTATCCTTATTATTATTATTATTATCGCTATAACTGTTATTATTATTCTTATTACTATTACTATTATCCCCATTCCTCTTGTCTTTATCCTTATAACTATTATTATTATCCTTATTATTATTATTATTATCGCTATAACTGTTATTATTATCCTTATTACTATTATTATTCTCGCTATAACTGTCATTATTATGCTTATTCTATTGTTACTATCCCTATTACTCTTGTCTATATCCTTATAACTATTATTATTATCCTTATTACTATTATTATTATCGCTATAACTGTTATTATTATTCTTGTTACTATTATTACTGTCCGTATTGCTCTTGCCTTTATCCTTAATACTATTATTATTATCGCTATAACTGTTATTATTATCCTTATTACTATTATTATTATCGCTATAACTGTTATTATTATTCTTATTACTATTACTATTATCCCCATTCCTCTTGTCTTTATCCTTATAACTATTATTATTATCCTTATTATTATTATTATTATCGCTATAACTGTTATTATTATCCTTATTACTATTATTATTATCGCTATAACTGTTATTATTATGCTTATTCCATTGTTACTATCCCTATTACTCTTGTCTATATCCTTATAACTATTATTATTATCCTTATTACTATTATTATTATCGCTATAACTGTTATTATTATTCATGTTACTATTATTACTGTCCGTATTACTCTTGCCTTTATCCTTAATACTATTATTATTATCGCTATAACTGTTATTATTATTCTTGTTACTATTACTATTATCCCTATTCCTCTTGTCTTTCTCCTTATAACTATTATTATTATCGCTATAACTGCTATTATTATCCTTAATACTATTATTATTATCGCTGTAACTGTTATTATTATTCTTATTACTATTACTATTATCCCTATTCCTCTTGTCTTTATCCTTATAACTATTATTATTATCCTTATTATTATTATTATTATCGCTATAACTGTTATTATTATCCTTATTACTATTATCATTATCGCTATAACTGTTATTTTTATGCTCATTCTATTGTTACTATCCCTATTACTCTTGTCTATATCCTTATAACTATTATTATTATCGCTATAACTGTTATTATTATGCTTATTCTATTGTTACTATCCCTATTACTCTTGTCTATATCCTTATAACTATTATTATTATCCTTATTACTATTATTATTATCGCTATAACTGTTATTATTATCCTTATTACTATTATTATTATCGCTATAACTGTTATTATTATGCTTATTCCATTGTTACTATCCCAATTACTCTTGTCTATATCCTTATAACTATTATTTTTATCCTTATTACTACTATTATTATCGCTATAACTGTTATTATTATCCTTATTACTATTATTATTATCGCTATAACTGTTATTATTATGCTTATTCTATTCTTATTATCCCTATTACTCTTGTCTATATCCTTATAACTATTATTATTATCCTTATTACTATTATTATTATCGCTATAACTGTTATTATTATTCTTGTTACTATTATTACTGTCCGTATTGCTCTTGCCTTTATCCTTAATACTAGTATTATTATCGCTATAACTGTTATTATTATCCTTATTACTATTATTATTATCGCTATAACTGTTATTATTATTCTTATTACTATTACTATTATCTCCATTCCTCTTGTCTTTATCCTTATAACTATTATTATTATCCTTATTATTATTATTATTATCGCTATAACTGTTATTATTATCCTTATTACTATTATTATTATCGCTATAACTGTTATTATTATGCTTATTCCATTGTTACTATCCCTATTACTCTTGTCTATATCCTTATAACTATTATTATTATCCTTATTACTATTATTATTATCGCTATAACTGTTATTATTATTCATGTTACTATTATTACTGTCCGTATTACTCTTGCCTTTATCCTTAATACTATTATTATTATCGCTATAACTGTTATTATTATTCTTGTTACTATTACTATTATCCCTATTCCTCTTGTCTTTCTCCTTATAACTATTATTATTATCGCTATAACTGCTATTATTATCCTTAATACTATTATTATTATCGCTATAACAGTTATTATTATTCTTATTACTATTATTATTATCGCTTTAACTGTTATTATTATTCTTATTACTATTATTATTATCGCTATAACTGTTATTATTATTCTTATTACTATTACTATTATCCCTATTCCTCTTGTCTTTATCCTTATAACTATTATTATTATCCTTATTATTATTATTATTATCGCTATAACTGTTATTATTATTCTTGTTACTATTATTACTGTCCGTATTACTCTTGCCTTTATCCTTAATACTATTATTATTATCGCTATAACTGTTATTATTATTCTTGTTACTATTATTATTATCCCTATTCCTCTTGTCTTTCACCTTATAACTATTATTATTATCGCTATAACTGTTATTATTATCCTTAATACTATTATTATTATCGCTATAACTGTTATTATTATTCTTATTACTATTATTATTATCGCTTTAACTGTTATTATTATTCTTATTACTATTATTATTATCGCTATAACTGTTATTATTATCCTTATTACTTTTATTATTATCGCTATAACTGTTATTATTATTCTTGTTACTATTATTATTATCCCTATTCCTCTTGTCTTTCACCTTATAACTATTATTATTATCGCTATAACTGTTATTATTATCCTTAATACTATTATTATTATCGCTATAACTGTTATTATTATTCTTATTACTATTATTATTATCGCTTTAACTGTTATTATTATTCTTATTACTATTATTATTATCGCTATAACTGTTATTATTATTCTTATTACTATTACTATTATCCCTATTCCTCTTGTCTTTATCCTTATAACTATTATTATTATCCTTATTATTATTATTATTATCGCTATAACTGTTATTATTATTCTTGTTACTATTATTACTGTCCGTATTACGCTTGCCTTTATCCTTAATACTATTATTATTATCGCTATAACTGTTATTATTATTCTTGTTACTATTATTATTATCCCTATTCCTCTTCTCTTTCACCTTATAACTATTATTATTATCCTTATTATTATTATTATTATTATTATTATCGCTTTAACTGTTATTATTATCCTTATTACTATTATTATTATCGCTATAACTGTTATTATTATTCTTGTTACTATTATTACTGTCCGTATTGCTCTTGCCTTTATCCTTAATACTATTATTATTATCGCTATAACTGTTATTATTATCCTTATTACTATTATTATTATCGCTATAACTGTTATTATTATTCTTATTACTATTACTATTATCCCCATTCCTCTTGTCTTTATCCTTATAACTATTATTATTATCCTTATTATTATTATTATTATCGCTATAACTGTTATTATTATCCTTATTACTATTATTATTATCGCTATAACTGTTATTATTATGCTTATTCCATTGTTACTATCCCTATTACTCTTGTCTATATCCTTATAACTATTCTTATTATCCTTATTACTATTATTATTATCGCTATAACTGTTATTATTATTCATGTTACTATTATTACTGTCCGTATTACTCTTGCCTTTATCCTTAATACTATTATTATTATCGCTATAACTGTTACTATTATTCTTGTTACTATTACTATTATCCCTATTCCTCTTGTCTTTCTCCTTATAACTATTATTATTATCGCTATAACTGCTATTATTATCCTTAATACTATTATTATTATCGCTGTAACTGTTATTATTATTCTTATTACTATTACTATTATCCCTATTCCTCTTGTCTTTATCCTTATAACTATTATTATTATCCTTATTATTATTATTATTATCGCTATAACTGTTATTATTATCCTTATTACTATTATCATTATCGCTATAACTGTTATTTTTATGCTCATTCTATTGTTACTATCCCTATTACTCTTGTCTATATCCTTATAACTATTATTATTATCGTTATAACTGTTATTATTATGCTTATTCTATTGTTACTATCCCTATTACTCTTGTCTATATCCTTATAACTATTATTATTATCCTTATTACTATTATTATTATCGCTATAACTGTTATTATTATCCTTATTACTATTATTATTATCGCTATAACTGTTATTATTATGCTTATTCCATTGTTACTATCCCAATTACTCTTGTCTATATCCTTATAACTATTATTTTTATCCTTATTACTACTATTATTATCGCTATAACTGTTATTATTATCCTTATTACTATTATTATTATCGCTATAACTGTTATTATTATGCTTATTCTATTCTTATTATCCCTATTACTCTTGTCTATATCCTTATAACTATTATTATTATCCTTATTACTATTATTATTATCGCTATAACTGTTATTATTATTCTTGTTACTATTATTACTGTCCGTATTGCTCTTGCCTTTATCCTTAATACTAGTATTATTATCGCTATAACTGTTATTATTATCCTTATTACTATTATTATTATCGCTATAACTGTTATTATTATCCTTATTACTATTATTATTATCGCTATAACTGTTATTATTATGCTTATTCCATTGTTACTATCCCTATTACTCTTGTCTATATCCTTATAACTATTCTTATTATCCTTATTACTATTATTATTATCGCTATAACTGTTATTATTATTCATGTTACTATTATTACTGTCCGTATTACTCTTGCCTTTATCCTTAATACTATTATTATTATCGCTATAACTGTTACTATTATTCTTGTTACTATTACTATTATCCCTATTCCTCTTGTCTTTCTCCTTATAACTATTATTATTATCGCTATAACTGCTATTATTATCCTTAATACTATTATTATTATCGCTGTAACTGTTATTATTATTCTTATTACTATTACTATTATCCCTATTCCTCTTGTCTTTATCCTTATAACTATTATTATTATCCTTATTATTATTATTATTATCGCTATAACTGTTATTATTATCCTTATTACTATTATCATTATCGCTATAACTGTTATTTTTATGCTCATTCTATTGTTACTATCCCTATTACTCTTGTCTATATCCTTATAACTATTATTATTATCGTTATAACTGTTATTATTATGCTTATTCTATTGTTACTATCCCTATTACTCTTGTCTATATCCTTATAACTATTATTATTATCGCTATAACTGTTATTATTATGCTTATTCTATTGTTACTATCCCTATTACTCTTGTCTATATCCTTATAACTATTATTATTATCCTTATTACTATTATTATTATCGCTATAACTGTTATTATTATTCTTGTTACTATTATTACTGTCCGTATTGCTCTTGCCTTTATCCTTAATACTAGTATTATTATCGCTATAACTGTTATTATTATCCTTATTACTATTATTATTATCGCTATAACTGTTATTATTATTCTTATTACTATTACTATTATCTCCATTCCTCTTGTCTTTATCCTTATAACTATTATTATTATCCTTATTATTATTATTATTATCGCTATAACTGTTATTATTATCCTTATTACTATTATTATTATCGCTATAACTGTTATTATTATGCTTATTCCATTGTTACTATCCCTATTACTCTTGTCTATATCCTTATAACTATTATTATTATCCTTATTACTATTATTATTATCGCTATAACTGTTATTATTATTCATGTTACTATTATTACTGTCCGTATTACTCTTGCCTTTATCCTTAATACTATTATTATTATCGCTATAACTGTTATTATTATTCTTGTTACTATTACTATTATCTCTATTCCTCTTGTCTTTCTCCTTATAACTATTATTATTATCGCTATAACTGCTATTATTATCCTTAATACTATTATTATTATCGCTATAACAGTTTATTATTATTCTTATTACTATGATTATTATCGCTTTAACTGTTATTATTATTCTTATTACTATTATTATTATCGCTATAACTGTTATTATTATTCTTATTACTATTACTATTATCCCTATTCCTCTTGTCTTTATCCTTATAACTATTATTATTATCCTTATTATTATTATTATTATCGCTATAACTGTTATTATTATTCTTGTTACTATTATTACTGTCCGTATTACTCTTGCCTTTATCCTTAATACTATTATTATTATCGCTATAACTGTTATTATTATTCTTGTTACTATTATTATTATCCCTATTCCTCTTGTCTTTCACCTTATAACTATTATTATTATCGCTATAACTGTTATTATTATCCTTAATACTATTATTATTATCGCTATAACTGTTATTATTATTCTTATTACTATTATTATTATCGCTTTAACTGTTATTATTATTCTTATTACTATTATTATTATCGCTATAACTGTTATTATTATTCTTATTACTATTACTATTATCCCTATTCCTCTTGTCTTTATCCTTATAACTATTATTATTATCCTTATTATTATTATTATTATCGCTATAACTGTTATTATTATTCTTGTTACTATTATTACTGTCCGTATTACGCTTGCCTTTATCCTTAATACTATTATTATTATCGCTATAACTGTTATTATTATTCTTGTTACTATTATTATTATCCCTATTCCTCTTCTCTTTCACCTTATAACTATTATTATTATCCTTATTATTATTATTATTATCGCTATAACTGTTATTATTATTCTTATTACTATTACTATTATCCCTATTCCTCTTGTCTTTATCCTTATAACTATTATTATTATCCTTATTATTATTATTATTATTATTATTATCGCTTTAACTGTTATTATTATCCTTATTACTATTATTATTATCGCTATAACCTGTATTATTATTTTTATTACTACTACTATTATCCCCATTCCTCTTGTCTTTATCCTTATAACTATTATTATTATCCTTATTATTATTATTATTATCGCTATAACTGTTATTATTATCCTTATTACTATTATTATTATCGCTATAACTGTTATTATTATGCTTATTCCATTGTTACTATCCCTATTACTGTTGTCTATATCCTTATAACTATTATTATTATCCTTATTACTATTATTATTATCGCTATAACTGTTATTATTATTCATGTTACTATTATTACTGTCCGTATTACTCTTGCCTTTATCGTTAATACTATTATTATTATCGCTATAACTGTTATTATTATCCTTATTACTTTTATTATTATCGCTATAACTGTTATTATTATTCTTGTTACTATTATTATTATCCCTATTCCTCTTGTCTTTCACCTTATAACTATTATTATTATCGCTATAACTGTTATTATTATCCTTAATACTATTATTATTATCGCTATAACTGTTATTATTATTCTTATTACTATTATTATTATCGCTTTAACTGTTATTATTATTCTTATTACTATTATTATTATCGCTATAACTGTTATTATTATTCTTATTACTATTACTATTATCCCTATTCCTCTTGTCTTTATCCTTATAACTATTATTATTATCCTTATTATTATTATTATTATCGCTATAACTGTTATTATTATTCTTGTTACTATTATTACTGTCCGTATTACGCTTGCCTTTATCCTTAATACTATTATTATTATCGCTATAACTGTTATTATTATTCTTGTTACTATTATTATTATCCCTATTCCTCTTCTCTTTCACCTTATAACTATTATTATTATCCTTATTATTATTATTATTATTATCGCTATAACTGTTATTATTATTCTTATTACTATTACTATTATCCCTATTCCTCTTGTCTTTATCCTTATAACTATTATTATTATCCATATTATTATTATTATTATTATTATTATCGCTTTAACTGTTATTATTATCCTTATTACTATTATTATTATCGCTATAACCTGTATTATTATTTTTATTACTACTACTATTATCCCCATTCCTCTTGTCTTTATCCTTATAACTATTATTATTATCCTTATTGTTATTATTATTATCGCTATAACTGTTATTATTATCCTTATTACTATTATTATTATCGCTATAACTGTTATTATTATGCTTATTCCATTGTTACTATCCCTATTACTCTTGTCTATATCCTTATAACTATTATTATTATCCTTATTACTATTATTATTATCGCTATAACTGTTATTATTATTCATGTTACTATTATTACTGTCCGTATTACTCTTGCCTTTATCGTTAATACTATTATTATTATCGCTATAACTGTTATTATTATCCTTATTACTTTTATTATTATCGCTATAACTGTTATTATTATTCTTGTTACTATTATTATTATCCCTATTCCTCTTGTCTTTCACCTTATAACTATTATTATTATCGCTATAACTGTTATTATTATCCTTAATACTATTATTATTATCGCTATAACTGTTATTATTATTCTTATTACTATTATTATTATCGCTTTAACTGTTATTATTATTCTTATTACTATTATTATTATCGCTATAACTGTTATTATTATTCTTATTACTATTACTATTATCCCTATTCCTCTTGTCTTTATCCTTATAACTATTATTATTATCCTTATTATTATTATTATTATCGCTATAACTGTTATTATTATTCTTGTTACTATTATTACTGTCCGTATTACTCTTGCCTTTATCGTTAATACTATTATTATTATCGCAATAACTGTTATTATTATTCTTGTTACTATTATTATTATCCCTATTCCTCTTGTCTTTCTCCTTATAACTATTATTATTATCGCTATAACTGTTATTATTATCCTTAATACTATTATTATTATCGCTTTAACTGTTATTATTATTCTTATTACTATTACTATTATCCCTATTCCTCTTGTCTTTATCCTTATAACTATTATTATTATCCTTATTATTATTATTATTATCGCTATAACTGTTATTATTATCCTTATTACTATTATCATTATCGCTATAACTGTTATTATTATGCTTATTCTATTGTTACTATCCCTATTACTCTTGTCTATATCCTTATAACTATTATTATTATCCTTATTACTATTATTATTATCGCTATAACTGTTATTATTATTCTTGTTACTATTACTATTATCCCTATTCCTCTTGTCTTTCTCCTTATAACTATTATTATTATCGCTATAACTGCTATTATTATCCTTAATAACTATTATTATTATCGCTGTAACTGTTATTATTATTCTTATTACTATTACTATTATCCCTATTCCTCTTGTCTTTATCCTTATAACTATTATTATTATCCATATTATTATTATTATTATCGCTATAACTGTTATTTATTATCCTTATTACTATTATCATTATCGCTATAACTGTTATTTTTATGCTTATTCTATTGTTACTATCCCTATTACTCTTGTCTATATCCTTATAACTATTATTATTATCGCTATAACTGTTATTATTATGCTTATTCTATTGTTACTATCCCTATTACTCTTGTCTATATCCTTATAACTATTATTATTATCCTTATTACTATTATTATTATCGCTATAACTGTTATTATTATCCTTAATACTATTATTATTATCGCTATAACTGTTATTATTATTCTTATTACTATTATTATTATCGCTTTAACTGTTATTATTATTCTTATTACTATTATTATTATCGCTATAACTGTTATTATTATTCTTATTACTATTACTATTATCCCTATTCCTCTTGTCTTTATCCTTATAATTATTATTATTATCCTTATTATTATTATTATTATCGCTATAACTGTTATTATTATTCTTGTTACTATTATTACTGTCCGTATTACGCTTGCCTTTATCCTTAATACTATTATTATTATCGCTATAACTGTTATTATTATTCTTGTTACTATTATTATTATCCCTATTCCTCTTCTCTTTCACCTTATAACTATTATTATTATCCTTATTATTATTATTATTATCGCTATAACTGTTATTATTATTCTTATTACTATTACTATTATCCCTATTCCTCTTGTCTTTATCCTTATAACTATTATTATTATCCTTATTATTATTATTATTATTATTATTATCGCTTTAACTGTTATTATTATCCTTATTACTATTATTATTATCGCTATAACCTGTATTATTATTTTTATTACTACTACTATTATCCCCATTCCTCTTGTCTTTATCCTTATAACTATTATTATTATCCTTATTATTATTATTATTATCGCTATAACTGTTATTATTATCCTTATTACTATTATTATTATCGCTATAACTGTTATTATTATGCTTATTCCATTGTTACTATCCCTATTACTGTTGTCTATATCCTTATAACTATTATTATTATCCTTATTACTATTATTATTATCGCTATAACTGTTATTATTATTCATGTTACTATTATTACTGTCCGTATTACTCTTGCCTTTATCGTTAATACTATTATTATTATCGCTATAACTGTTATTATTATCCTTATTACTTTTATTATTATCGCTATAACTGTTATTATTATTCTTGTTACTATTATTATTATCCCTATTCCTCTTGTCTTTCACCTTATAACTATTATTATTATCGCTATAACTGTTATTATTATCCTTAATACTATTATTATTATCGCTATAACTGTTATTATTATTCTTATTACTATTATTATTATCGCTTTAACCTGTTATTATTATTCTTATTACTATTATTATTATCGCTATAACTGTTATTATTATTCTTATTACTATTACTATTATCCCTATTCCTCTTGTCTTTATCCTTATAACTATTATTATTATCCTTATTATTATTATTATTATCGCTATAACTGTTATTATTATTCTTGTTACTATTATTACTGTCCGTATTACGCTTGCCTTTATCCTTAATACTATTATTATTATCGCTATAACTGTTATTATTATTCTTGTTACTATTATTATTATCCCTATTCCTCTTCTCTTTCACCTTATAACTATTATTATTATCCTTATTATTATTATTATTATTATCGCTATAACTGTTATTATTATTCTTATTACTATTACTATTATCCCTATTCCTCTTGTCTTTATCCTTATAACTATTATTATTATCCATATTATTATTATTATTATTATTATTATCGCTTTAACTGTTATTATTATCCTTATTACTATTATTATTATCGCTATAACCTGTATTATTATTTTTATTACTACTACTATTATCCCCATTCCTCTTGTCTTTATCCTTATAACTATTATTATTATCCTTATTGTTATTATTATTATCGCTATAACTGTTATTATTATCCTTATTACTATTATTATTATCGCTATAACTGTTATTATTATGCTTATTCCATTGTTACTATCCCTATTACTCTTGTCTATATCCTTATAACTATTATTATTATCCTTATTACTATTATTATTATCGCTATAACTGTTATTATTATTCATGTTACTATTATTACTGTCCGTATTACTCTTGCCTTTATCGTTAATACTATTATTATTATCGCTATAACTGTTATTATTATCCTTATTACTTTTATTATTATCGCTATAACTGTTATTATTATTCTTGTTACTATTATTATTATCCCTATTCCTCTTGTCTTTCACCTTATAACTATTATTATTATCGCTATAACTGTTATTATTATCCTTAATACTATTATTATTATCGCTATAACTGTTATTATTATGCTTATTACTATTATTATTATCGCTTTAACTGTTATTATTATTCTTATTACTATTACTATTATCCCTATTCCTCTTGTCTTTATCCTTATAACTATTATTATTATCCTTATTATTATTATTATTATCGCTATAACTGTTATTATTATCCTTATTACTATTATCATTATCGCTATAACTGTTATTATTATGCTTATTCTATTGTTACTATCCCTATTACTCTTGTCTATATCCTTATAACTATTATTATTATCCTTATTACTATTATTATTATCGCTATAACTGTTATTATTATTCATGTTACTATTATTACTGTCCGTATTACTCTTGCCTTTATCCTTAATACTATTATTATTATCGCTATAACTGTTATTATTATTCTTGTTACTATTACTATTATCCCTATTCCTCTTGTCTTTCTCCTTATAACTATTATTATTATCGCTATAACTGCTATTATTATCCTTAATACTATTATTATTATCGCTGTAACTGTTATTATTATTCTTATTACTATTACTATTATCCCTATTCCTCTTGTCTTTATCCTTATAACTATTATTATTATCCATATTATTATTATTATTATCGCTATAACTGTTATTATTATCCTTATTACTATTATCATTATCGCTATAACTGTTATTTTTATGCTTATTCTATTGTTACTATCCCTATTACTCTTGTCTATATCCTTATAACTATTATTATTATCGCTATAACTGTTATTATTATGCTTATTCTATTGTTACTATCCCTATTACTCTTGTCTATATCCTTATAACTATTATTATTATCCTTATTACTATTATTATTATCGCTATAACTGTTATTATTATCCTTATTACTATTATTATTATCGCTATAACTGTTATTATTATGCTTATTCCATTGTTACTATCCCAATTACTCTTGTCTATATCCTTATAACTATTATTTTTATCCTTATTACTACTATTATTATCGCTATAACTGTTATTATCATCCTTAATACTATTATTATTATCGCTATAACTGTTATTATTATCCTTATTACTATTATTATTATCGCTATAACTGTTATTATTATTCTTGTTACTATTATTATTATCCCTATTCCTCTTGTCTTTCACCTTATAACTATTATTATTATCGCTATAACTGTTATTATTATCCTTAATACTATTATTATTATCGCTATAACTGTTATTATTATTCTTATTACTATTATTATTATCGCTTTAACTGTAATTATTATTCTTATTACTATTATTATTATCGCTATAACTGTTATTATTATTCTTATTACTATTACTATTATCCCTATTCCTCTTGTCTTTATCCTTATAACTATTATTATTATCCTTATTATTATTATTATTATTATTATTATTATTATCGCTTTAACTGTTATTATTATCCTTATTACTATTATTATTATCGCTATAACCTGTATTATTATTTTTATTACTACTACTATTATCCCCATTCCTCTTGTCTTTATCCTTATAACTATTATTATTTTCCTTATTATTATTATTATTATCGCTATAACTGTTATTATTATCCTTATTACTATTATTATTATCGCTATAACTGTTATTATTATGCTTATTCCATTGTTACTATCCCTATTACTCTTGTCTATATCCTTATAACTATTATTATTATCCTTATTACTATTATTATTATCCTTATTACTATTATTATTATCGCTATAACTGTTATTTTTATGCTTATTCTATTGTTACTATCCCTATTACTCTTGTCTATATCCTTATAACTATTATTATTATCGCTATAACTGTTATTATTATGCTTATTCTATTGTTACTATCCCTATTACTCTTGTCTATATCCTTATAACTATTATTATTATCCTTATTGCTATTATATTATCGCTATAACTGTTATTATTATCCTTATTACTATTATTATTATCGCTATAACTGTTATTATTATGCTTATTCCATTGTTACTATCCCAATTACTCTTGTCTATATCCTTATAACTATTATTTTTATCCTTATTACTACTATTATTATCGCTATAAACTGTTATTATTATCCTTAATACTATTATTATTATCGCTATAACTGTTATTATTATCCTTATTACTATTATTATTATCGCTATAACTGTTATTATTATTCTTGTTACTATTATTATTATCCCTATTCCTCTTGTCTTTCAACTTATAACTATTATTATTATCGCTATAACTGTTATTATTATCCGTAATACTATTATTATTATCGCTGTAACTGTTATTATTATTCTTATTACTATTACTATTATCCCTATTCCTCTTGTCTTTATCCTTATAACTATTATTATTATCCATATTATTATTATTATTATCGCTATAACTGTTATTATTATCCTTATTACTATTATCATTATCGCTATAACTGTTATTTTTATGCTTATTCTATTGTTACTATCCCTATTACTCTTGTCTATATCCTTATAACTATTATTATTATCGCTATAACTGTTATTATTATGCTTATTCTATTGTTACTATCCCTATTACTCTTGTCTATATCCTTATAACTAATTATTATTATCCTTATTACTATTATTATTATCGCTATAACTGTTATTATTATCCTTATTACTATTATTATTATCGCTATAACTGTTATTATTATGCTTATTCCATTGTTACTATCCCTATTACTCTTGTCTATATCCTTATAACTATTATTATTATCCGTATTACTATTATTATTATCGCTATAACTGTTATTATTATTCTTGTTACTATTATATTATCCCTATTCCTCTTGTCTTTCACCTTATAACTATTATTATTATCGCTATAACTGTTATTATTATTCTTATTACTATTATTATTATCGCTTTAAACTGTTATTATTATTCTTATTACTATTATTATTATCGCTATAACTGTTATTATTATTCGTATTACTATTACTATTATCCCTATTCCTCTTGTCTTTATCCTTATAACTATTATTATTATCCGTATTATTATTATTATTATCGCTATAACTGTTATTATTATCCTTATTACTATTATCATTATCGCTATAACTGTTATTTTTATGCTTATTCTATTGTTACTATCCCTATTACTCTTGTCTATTATCCTTATAACTATTATTATTATCGCTATAACTGTTATTATTATGCTTATTCTATTGTTACTATCCCTATTACTCTTGTCTATATCCTTATAACTATTATTATTATCCTTATTACTATTATTATTATCGCTATAAACTGTTATTATTATCCTTATTACTATTATTATTATCGCTATAACTGTTATTATTATTCTTATTACTATTTCTATTATCCCCATTCCTCTTGTCTTTATCCTTATAACTATTATTATTATCCTTATTATTATTATTATTATCGCTATAACTGTTATTAATTATCCTTATTACTATTATTATTATCGCTATAACTGTTATTATTATTCGTATTACTATTACTATTATCCCTATTCCTCTTGTCTTTATCCTTATAACTATTATTATTATCCTTATTATTATTATTATTATCGCTATAACTGTTATTATTATCCTTATTACTATTATCATTATCGCTATAAATGTTATTTTTATGCTTATTCTATTGTTACTATCCCTATTACTCTTGTCTATATCCTTATAACTATTATTATTATCGCTATAACTGTTATTATTATCCTTATTACTATTATCATTATCGCTATAACTGTTATTTTTATGCTTATTCTATTGTTACTATCCCTATTACTCTTGTCTATATCCTTATAACTATTAGTATTATCGCTATAACTGTTATTATTATGCTTATTCTATTGTTACTATCCCTATTACTCTTGTCTATATCCTTATAACTATTATTATTATCCTTATTACTATTATTATTATCGCTATAACTGTTATTATTATCCTTATTACTATTATTATTATCGCTATAACTGTTATTATTATTCTTATTACTATTTCTATTATCCCCATTCCTCTTGTCTTTATCCTTATAACTATTATTATTATCCTTATTATTATTATTATTATCGCTATAACTGTTATTATTATCCTTATTACTATTATTATTATCGCTATAACTGTTATTATTATGCTTATTCCATTGTTACTATCCCTATTACTCTTGTCTATATCCTTATAACTATTATTATTATCCTTATTACTATTATTATTATCGCTATAACTGTTATTATTATTCATGTTACTATTATTACTGTCCGTATTACTCTTGCCTTTATCCTTAATACTATTATTAATATCGCTATAACTGTTTATTATTATTCTTGTTACTATTATTATTATCCCTATTCCTCTTGTCTTTCACCTTATAACTATTATTATTATCGCTATAACTGTTATTATTATCCTTAATACTATTATTATTATCGCTATAACTGTTATTATTATTCTTATTACTATTATTATTATCGCTTTAACTGTTATTATTATTCTTATTATTATTACTATTATCCCTATTCCTCTTGTCTTTATCCTTATAACTATTATTATTATCCTTATTATTATTATTATTATCGCTATAACTGTTATTATTATTCTTGTTACTACTATTACTGTCCGTATTACTCTTGCCTTTATCCTTAATACTATTATTATTATCGCTATAACTGTTATTATTATCCGTATTACTATTATTATTATCGCTATCACTGTTATTATTATGCTTATTCTATTGTTACTATCCCTATTATATTGTCTATATCACTATAACTATTATTATTAACCTTATTACTATTATTATTATCGCTGTAACTGTTATTATTATTCATGTTACTATTATTACTGTCCGTATTACTCTTGCCTTTATCCTTAATACTATTATTATTATCGCTATAACTGTTATTATTATCCTTATTACTATTATTATCATCGCTATAACTGTTATTATTATGCGTATTCTATCGTTACTATCCCTATTATCTTGTCTATATCCTTATAACTATTATTATTATCGCTATAACTGTTATTATTATTCTTGTTTCTATTACTATTATCCCTATTGCTCTTGTCTTTATCCTTATAACTATTATTATTATCCTTATTATTATTATTATTATCGCTGTAACTGTTATTATTATTCTTATTACTATTACTATTATCCCTATTCCTCTTGTCTTTATCCTTATAACTATTATTATTATCCATATTATTATTATTATTATCGCTATAACTGTTATTATTATCCTTATTACTATTATCATTATCGCTATAACTGTTATTTTTATGCTTATTCTATTGTTACTATCCCTATTACTCTTGTCTATATCCTTATAACTATTATTATTATCGCTATAACTGTTATTATTATGCTTATTCTATTGTTACTATCCCTATTACTCTTGTCTATATCCTTATAACTATTATTATTATCCTTATTACTATTATTATTATCGCTATAACTGTTATTATTATCCTTATTACTATTATTATTATCGCTATAACTGTTATTATTATGCTTATTCCATTGTTACTATCCCTATTACTCTTGTCTATATCCTTATAACTATTATTATTATCCTTATTACTATTATTATTATCCTTATTACTATTATTATTATCGCTATAACTGTTATTATTATTCATGTTACTATTATTACTGTCCGTATTACTCTTGCCTTTATCGTTAATACTATTATTATTATCGCTATAACTGTTATTATTATTCTTGTTACTATTATTATTATCCCTATTCCTCTTGTCTTTCACCTTATAACTATTATTATTATCGCTATAACTGTTATTATTATTCTTATTACTATTATTATTATCGCTTTAACTGTTATTATTATTCTTATTACTATTATTATTATCGCTATAACTGTTATTATTATTCGTATTACTATTACTATTATCCCTATTCCTCTTGTCTTTATCCTTATAACTATTATTATTATCCTTATTATTATTATTATTATCGCTATAACTGTTATTATTATCCTTATTACTATTATCATTATCGCTATAACTGTTATTTTTATGCTTATTCTATTGTTACTATCCCTATTACTCTTGTCTATATCCTTATAACTATTATTATTATCGCTATAACTGTTATTATTATGCTTATTCTATTGTTACTATCCCTATTACTCTTGTCTATATCCTTATAACTATTATTATTATCCTTATTACTATTATTATTATCGCTATAACTGTTATTATTATCCTTATTACTATTATTATTATCGCTATAACTGTTATTATTATTCTTATTACTATTTCTATTATCCCCATTCCTCTTGTCTTTATCCTTATAACTATTATTATTATCCTTATTATTATTATTATTATCGCTATAACTGTTATTATTATCCTTATTACTATTATTATTATCGCTATAACTGTTATTATTATTCGTATTACTATTACTATTATCCCTATTCCTCTTGTCTTTATCCTTATAACTATTATTATTATCCTTATTATTATTATTATTATCGCTATAACTGTTATTATTATCCTTATTACTATTATCATTATCGCTATAAATGTTATTTTTATGCTTATTCTATTGTTACTATCCCTATTACTCTTGTCTATATCCTTATAACTATTATTATTATCGCTATAACTGTTATTATTATCCTTATTACTATTATCATTATCGCTATAACTGTTATTTTTATGCTTATTCTATTGTTACTATCCCTATTACTCTTGTCTATATCCTTATAACTATTAGTATTATCGCTATAACTGTTATTATTATGCTTATTCTATTGTTACTATCCCTATTACTCTTGTCTATATCCTTATAACTATTATTATTATCCTTATTACTATTATTATTATCGCTATAACTGTTATTATCATCCTTATTACTATTATTATTATCGCTATAACTGTTATTATTATTCTTATTACTATTTCTATTATCCCCATTCCTCTTGTCTTTATCCTTATAACTATTATTATTATCCTTATTATTATTATTATTATCGCTATAACTGTTATTATTATCCTTATTACTATTATTATTATCGCTATAACTGTTATTATTATGCTTATTCCATTGTTACTATCCCTATTACTCTTGTCTATATCCTTATAACTATTATTATTATCCTTATTACTATTATTATTATCGCTATAACTGTTATTATTATTCATGTTACTATTATTACTGTCCGTATTACTCTTGCCTTTATCCTTAATACTATTATTATTATCGCTATAACTGTTATTATTATTCTTGTTACTATTATTATTATCCCTATTCCTCTTGTCTTTCACCTTATAACTATTATTATTATCGCTATAACTGTTATTATTATCCTTAATACTATTATTATTATCGCTATAACTGTTATTATTATTCTTATTACTATTATTATTATCGCTTTAACTGTTATTATTATTCTTATTATTATTACTATTATCCCTATTCCTCTTGTCTTTATCCTTATAACTATTATTATTATCCTTATTATTATTATTATTATCGCTATAACTGTTATTATTATTCTTGTTACTACTATTACTGTCCGTATTACTCTTGCCTTTATCCTTAATACTATTATTATTATCGCTATAACTGTTATTATTATCCGTATTACTATTATTATTATCGCTATCACTGTTATTATTATGCTTATTCTATTGTTACTATCCCTATTATATTGTCTATATCACTATAACTATTATTATTATCCTTATTACTATTATTATTATCGCTGTAACTGTTATTATTATTCATGTTACTATTATTACTGTCCGTATTACTCTTGCCTTTATCCTTAATACTATTATTATTATCGCTATAACTGTTATTATTATCCTTATTACTATTATTATCATCGCTATAACTGTTATTATTATGCGTATTCTATCGTTACTATCCCTATTATCTTGTCTATATCCTTATAACTATTATTATTATCGCTATAACTGTTATTATTATTCTTGTTTCTATTACTATTATCCCTATTGCTCTTGTCTTTATCCTTATAACTATTATTATTATCCTTATTATTATTATTATTATCGCTATAACTGTTATTATTATCCATATTACTATTATCATTATCGCTATAACTGTTATTTTTATGCTTATTCTATTGTTACTATCCCTATTACTCTTGTCTATATCCTTATAACTATTATTATTATCGCTATAACTGTTATTATTATTCTTATTACTATTATTACTGTCCGTATTACTCTTGCCTTTATCCACAATACTATTATTATTAGTATCGCTATAACTGTTATTATTATCCTGATTACTATTATTATTATCGCTATAACTGTTATTATTATGCGTATTCTATCGTTACTATCCCTATTATCTTGTCTATATCCTTATAACTATTATTATTATCGCTACAACTGTTATTATTATTCTTGTTACTATTACTATTATCCCTATTCCTCTTGTCTTTATCCTTATAACTATTATTATTATCCTTATTATTACTATTATTATCGCTATAACTGTTATTATTATCCTTATTACTATTATCATTATCGCTATAACTGTTATTTTTATGCTTATTCTATTGTTACTATCCCTATTACTCTCGTCTATATCCTTATAACTATTATTATTATCGCTTTAACTGTTATTATTATTCTTATTACTATTATTATTATCGCTATAACTGTTATTATTATTCATATTACTATTACTATTATCCCTATTCCTCTTGTCTTTATCCTTATAACTATTATTATTATCCTTATTATTATTATTATTATCGCCATAACTGTTATTATTATTCTTGTTACTGTTATTACTGTCCGTATTACTCTTGCCTTTATCCTTAATACTATTATTATTATCGCTGTAACTGTTATTATTATTCTTATTACTATTACTATTATCCCTATTCCTCTTGTCTTTATCCTTATAACTATTATTATTATCCATATTATTATTATTATTATCGCTATAACTGTTATTATTATCCTTATTACTATTATCATTATCGCTATAACTGTTATTTTTATGCTTATTCTATTGTTACTATCCCTATTACTCTTGTCTATATCCTTAATACTATTATTATTATCGCTATAACTTATTATTATTCTTGTTACTATTATTATTATCCCTATTCCTCTTGTCTTTCACCCTTATAACTATTATTATTATCGCTATAACTGTTATTATTATCCTTAATACTATTATTATTATCGCTATAACTGTTATTATTATTCTTATTACTATTATTATTATCGCTTTAACTGTTATTATTATTCTTATTACTATTATTATTATCGCTATAACTGTTATTATTATTCGTATTACTATTACTATTATCCCTATTCCTCTTGTCTTTATCCTTATAACTATTATTATTATCCTTATTATTATTATTATTATCGCTATGACTGTTATTATTATTCTTGTTACTATTATTACTGTCCGTATTACTCTTGCCTTTATCCTTAATACTATTATTATTATCGCTATAACTGTTATTATTATTCTTGTTACTATTATTACTGTCCGTATTACTCTTGCCTTTATCCTTAATACTATTATTATTATCGCTATAACTGTTATTATTATTCTTATTACTATTACTATTATCCCCATTCCTCTTGTCTTTATCCTTATAACTATTATTATTATCCTTATTATTAATATTATTATCGCTATAACTGTTATTATTATCTTTATTACTATTATTATTATCGCTATAACTGTTATTATTATGCTTATTCTATTGTTACTATCCCTATTACTCTTGTCTATATCCTTATAACTATTATTATTATCCTTATTACTATTATTATTATCGCTATAACTGTTATTATTATGCTTATTCTATTGTTACTATCCCTATTACTCTTGTCTATATCCTTATAAGTATTATTATTATCGCTATAACTGTTATTATTATTCTTATTACTATTATTACTGTCCGTATTACTCTTGCCTTTATCCTTAATACTATTATTATTATCGCTATAACTGTTATTATTATCCTTATTACTATTATTATTATCGCTATAACTGTTATTATTATGCGTATTCTATCGTTACTATCCCTATTATCTTGTCTATATCCTTATAACTATTATTATTATCGCTATAACTGTTATTATTATTCTTGTTACTATTACTATTATCCCTATTCCTCTTGTCTTTATCCTTATAACTATTATTATTATCCTTATTATTATTATTATTATCGCTATAACTGTTATTATTATCCTTATTACTATTATCATTATCGCTATAAATGTTATTTTTATGCTTATTCTATTGTTACTATCCCTATTACTCTTGTCTATATCCTTATAACTATTATTATTATCGCTATAACTGTTATTATTATCCTTATTACTATTATCATTATCGCTATAACTGTTATTTTTATGCTTATTCTATTGTTACTATCCCTATTACTCTTGTCTATATCCTTATAACTATTATTATTATCGCTATAACTGTTATTATTATGCTTATTCTATTGTTACTATCCCTATTACTCTTGTCTATATCCTTATAACTGTTATTATTATCCTTATTACTATTATTATTATCGCTATAACTGTTATTATTATTCTTATTACTATTTCTATTATCCCCATTCCTCTTGTCTTTATCCTTATAACTATTATTATTATCCTTATTATTATTATTATTATCGCTATAACTGTTATTATTATCCTTATTACTATTATTATTATCGCTATAACTGTTATTATTATGCTTATTCCATTGTTACTATCCCTATTACTCTTGTCTATATCCTTATAACTATTATTATTATCCTTATTACTATTATTATTATCGCTATAACTGTTATTATTATTCATGTTACTATTATTACTGTCCGCATTACTCTTGCCTTTATCCTTAATACTATTATTATTATCGCTATAACTGTTATTATTATTCTTGTTACTATTATTATTATCCCTATTCCTCTTGTCTTTCACCTTATAACTATTATTATTATCGCTATAACTGTTATTATTATCCTTAATACTATTATTATTATCGCTATAACTGTTATTATTATTCTTATTACTATTATTATTATCGCTTTAACTGTTATTATTATTCTTATTATTATTATTATTATCGCTATAACTGTTATTATTATTCTTATTACTATTACTATTATCCCTATTCCTCTTGTCTTTATCCTTATAACTATTATTATTATCCTTATTATTATTATTATTATCGCTATAACTGTTATTATTATTCTTGTTACTACTATTACTGTCCGTATTACTCTTGCCTTTATCCTTAATACTATTATTATTATCGCTATAACTGTTATTATTATCCGTATTACTATTATTATTATCGCTATCACTGTTATTATTATGCTTATTCTATTGTTACTATCCCTATTATATTGTCTATATCACTATAACTATTATTATTATCCTTATTACTATTATTATTATCGCTGTAACTGTTATTATTATTCATGTTACTATTATTACTGTCCGTATTACTCTTGCCTTTATCGTTAATACTATTATTATTATCGCAATAACTGTTATTATTATTCTTGTTACTATTATTATTATCGCTATAACTGTTATTATTATCCTTAATACTATTATTATTATCGCTATAACTGTTATTATTATGCTTATTCTATTGTTACTATCCCTATTACTCTTGTCTATATCCTTATAACTATTATTATTATCGCTATAACTGTTATTATTATTCTTATTACTATTACTATTATCCCTATACCTCTTGTCTTTATCCTTATAACTATTATTATTATTATCGCTATAACTGTTATTATTATGCTTATTCTATTGTTACTATCCCTATTACTCTTGTCTATATCCTTATAACTATTATTATTATCCTTATTACTATTATTATTATCGCTATAACTGTTATTATTATTCATGTTACTATTATTACTGTCCTCATTACTCTTGCCTTTATCCTTAAAACTATTATTATTATCGCTATAACTGCTATTATTATTCTTGTTACTATTATTATTATCCCTATTCCTCTTGTCTTTCTCCTTATAACTATTATTATTATCCTTATTATTATTATTATTATCGCTATAACTGTTATTATTATCCTTATTACTATTATTATTATCGCTATAACTGTTATTATTATGCTTATTCCATTGTTACTATCCCTATTACTCTTGTCTATATCCTTATAACTATTATTATTATCCTTAATACTATTATTATTATCGCTATAACTGTTATTATTATTCTTGTTACTATTATTATTATCCCTATTCCTCTTGTCTTTCTCCTTATAACTATTATTATTATCGCTATAACTGTTATTATTATCCTTATTACTATTATCATTATCGCTATAACTGTTATTATTATGCTTATTCTATTGTTACTATCCCTATTACTCTTGTCTATATCCTTATAACTATTATTATTATCCTTATTACTATTATTATTATCGCTATAACTGTTATTATTATTCATGTTACTATTATTACTGTCCGCATTACTCTTGCCTTTATCCTTAATACTATTATTATTATCGCTATAACTGTTATTATTATTCTTGTTACTATTACTATTATCCCTATTCCTCTTGTCTTTATCCTTATAACTATTATTATTATCCTTATTATTATTATTATTATTATTATTATCGCTTTAACTGTTATTATTATTCTTATTACTATTATTATTATCGCTATAACTGTTATTATTATTCTTATTACTATTACTATTATCCCCATTCCTCTTGTCTTTATCCTTATAACTATTATTATTATCCTTATTATTATTATTATTATCGCTATAACTGTTATTATTATCCTTATTACTATTATTATTATCGCTATAACTGTTATTATTATGCTTATTCCATTGTTACTATCCCTATTACTCTTGTCTATATCCTTATAACTATTATTATTATCGTTAATACTATTATTATTATCGCTATAACTGTTATTATTATTCATGTTACTATTATTACTGTCCGTATTACTCTTGCCTTTATCGTTAATACTATTATTATTATGGCTATAACTGTTATTATTATCCTTATTACTATTATTATTATCGCTATAACTGTTATTATTATTCTTATTACTATTACTATTATCCCTATTCCTCTTGTCTTTATCCTTGTAACTATTATTATTATCCTTATTATTATTATTATTATTATTATTATTATCGTAATAACTATTATTATTATCCTTATTACTATTATTATTATCGCTATAACTGTTATTATTATTCTTGTTATTATTATTACTGTCCGTATTGCTCTTGCCTTTATCCTTAATACTATTATTATTATCGCTATAACTGTTATTATTATCCTTATTACTATTATTATTATCGCTATAACTGTTATTATTATTCTTATTACTATTACTATTATCCCCATTCCTCTTGTCTTTATCCTTATAACTATTATTATTATCCTTATTATTATTATTATTATCGCTATAACTGTTATTATTATCCTTATTACTATTATTATTATCGCTATAACTGCTATTATTATGCTTATTCCATTGTTACTATCCCTATTACTCTTGTCTATATCCTTATAACTATTATTATTATCCTTATTACTATTATTATTATCGCTATAACTGTTATTATTATTCATGTTACTATTATTACTGTCCTTATTACTCTTGCCTTTATCCTTAAAACTATTATTATTATCGCTATAACTGCTATTATTATTCTTGTTACTATTATTATTATCCCTATTCCTCTTGTCTTTCTCCTTATAACTATTATTATTATCCTTATTACTATTATTATTATCGCTATAACTGTTATTATTATTCATGTTACTATTATTACTGTCCGTATTACTCTTGCCTTTATCGTCAATACTATTATTATTATCGCTATAACTGTTATTATTATCCTTATTACTATTATTATTATCGCTATAACTGTTATTATTATTCTTATTACTATTACTATTATCCCTATTCCTCTTGTCTTTATCCTTGTAACTATTATTATTATCCTTATTATTATTATTATTATTATTATTATTATCGTAATAACTGTTATTATTATCCTTATTACTATTATTATTATCGCTATAACTGTTATTATTATTCTTGTTATTATTATTACTGTCCGTATTGCTCTTGCCTTTATCCTTAATACTATTATTATTATCGCTATAACTGTTATTATTATCCTTATTACTATTATTATTATCGCTATAACTGTTATTATTATTCTTATTACTATTACTATTATCCCCATTCCTCTTGTCTTTATCCTTATAACTATTATTATTATCCTTATTATTATTATTATTATCGCTATAACTGTTATTATTATCCTTATTACTATTATTATTATCGCTATAACTGCTATTATTATGCTTATTCCATTGTTACTATCCCTATTACTCTTGTCTATATCCTTATAACTATTATTATTATCCTTATTACTATTATTATTATCGCTATAACTGTTATTATTATTCATGTTACTATTATTACTGTCCTTATTACTCTTGCCTTTATCCTTAAAACTATTATTATTATCGCTATAACTGCTATTATTATTCTTGTTACTATTATTATTATCCCTTTTCCTCTTGTCTTTCTCCTTATAACTATTATTATTATCCTTATTATTATTATTATTATCGCTATAGCTGTTATTATTATCCTTATTACTATTATTATTATCGCTATAACTGTTATTATTATGCTTATTCCATTGTTACTATCCCTATTACTCTTGTCTATATCCTTATAACTATTATTATTATCCTTAATACTATTATTATTATCGCTATAACTGTTATTATTATTCTTGTTACTATTATTATTATCCCTATTCCTCTTGTCTTTCTCCTTATAACTATTATTATTATCGCTATAACTGTTATTATTCTCCTTATTACTATTATCATTATCGCTATAACTGTTATTATTATGCTTATTCTATTGTTACTATCCCTATTACTCTTGTCTATATCCTTATAACTATTATTATTATCCTTATTACTATTATTATTATCGCTATAACTGTTATTATTATTCATGTTACTATTATTACTGTCCGTATTACTCTTGCCTTTATCCTTAATACTATTATTATTATCGCTATAACTGTTATTATTATTCTTGTTACTATTACTATTATCCCTATTCCTCTTGTCTTTCTCCTTATAACTATTATTATTATCCTTATTACTATTATTATTATCGCTATAACTGTTATTATTATCCTTATTACTATTATCATTATCGCTATAACTGTTATTATTATGCTTATTCTATTGTTACTATCCCTATTACTCTTGTCTATATCCTTATAACTATTATTATTATCCTTATTACTATTATTATTATCGCTATAACTGTTATTATTATTCATGTTACTATTATTACTGTCCTTATTACTCTTGCCTTTATCCTTAAAACTATTATTATTATCGCTATAACTGCTATTATTATTCTTGTTACTATTATTATTATCCCTATTCCTCTTGTCTTTCTCCTTATAACTATTATTATTATCCTTATTATTATTATTATTATCGCTATAACTGTTATTATTATCCTTATTACTATTATTATTATCGCTATAACTGTTATTATTATGCTTATTCCATTGTTACTATCCCTATTACTCTTGTCTATATCCTTATAACTATTATTATTATCCTTAATACTATTATTATTATCGCTATAACTGTTATTATTATCCTTATTACTATTATCATTATCGCTATAACTGTTATTATTATGCTTATTCTATTGTTACTATCCCTATTACTCTTGTCTATATCCTTATAACTATTATTAATATCCTTATTACTATTATTATTATCGCTATAACTGTTATTATTATTCATGTTACTATTATTACTGTCCGTATTACTCTTGCCTTTATCCTTAATACTATTATTATTATCGCTATAACTGTTATTATTATTCTTGTTACTATTACTATTATCCCTATTCCTCTTGTCTTTATCCTTATAACTATTATTATTATCCTTATTATTATTATTATTATTATTATTATCGCTTTAACTGTTATTATTATTCTTATTACTATTACTATTATCCCCATTCCTCTTGTCTTTATCCTTATAACTATTATTATTATCCTTATTATTATTATTATTATCGCTATAACTGTTATTATTATCCTTATTACTATTATTATTATCGCTATAACTGTTATTATTATGCTTATTCCATTGTTACTATCCCTATTACTCTTGTCTATATCCTTATAACTATTATTATTATCGTTAATACTATTATTATTATCGCTATAACTGTTATTATTATTCATGTTACTATTATTACTGTCCGTATTACTCTTGCCTTTATCGTTAATACTATTATTGTTATCGCTATAACTGTTATTATTATCCTTATTACTATTATTATTATCGCTATAACTGTTATTATTATTCTTATTACTATTACTATTATCCCCATTCCTCTTGTCTTTATCCTTATAACTATTATTATTATCCTTAATACTATTATTATTATCGCTATAACTGTTATTATTATTCTTGTTACTATTATTATTATCCCTATTCCTCTTGTCTTTCTCCTTATAACTATTATTATTATCGCTATAACTGTTATTATTCTCCTTATTACTATTATCATTATCGCTATAACTGTTATTATTATGCTTATTCTATTGTTACTATCCCTATTACTCTTGTCTATATCCTTATAACTATTATTATTATCCTTATTACTATTATTATTATCGCTATAACTGTTATTATTATTCATGTTACTATTATTACTGTCCGTATTACTCTTGCCTTTATCCTTAATACTATTATTATTATCGCTATAACTGTTATTATTATTCTTGTTACTATTACTATTATCCCTATTCCTCTTGTCTTTCTCCTTATAACTATTATTATTATCCTTATTACTATTATTATTATCGCTATAACTGTTATTATTATCCTTATTACTATTATCATTATCGCTATAACTGTTATTATTATGCTTATTCTATTGTTACTATCCCTATTACTCTTGTCTATATCCTTATAACTATTATTATTATCCTTATTACTATTATTATTATCGCTATAACTGTTATTATTATTCATGTTACTATTATTACTGTCCTTATTACTCTTGCCTTTATCCTTAAAACTATTATTATTATCGCTATAACTGCTATTATTATTCTTGTTACTATTATTATTATCCCTATTCCTCTTGTCTTTCTCCTTATAACTATTATTATTATCCTTATTATTATTATTATTATCGCTATAACTGTTATTATTATCCTTATTACTATTATTATTATCGCTATAACTGTTATTATTATGCTTATTCCATTGTTACTATCCCTATTACTCTTGTCTATATCCTTATAACTATTATTATTATCCTTAATACTATTATTATTATCGCTATAACTGTTATTATTATCCTTATTACTATTATCATTATCGCTATAACTGTTATTATTATGCTTATTCTATTGTTACTATCCCTATTACTCTTGTCTATATCCTTATAACTATTATTATTATCCTTATTACTATTATTATTATCGCTATAACTGTTATTATTATTCATGTTACTATTATTACTGTCCGTATTACTCTTGCCTTTATCCTTAATACTATTATTATTATCGCTATAACTGTTATTATTATTCTTGTTACTATTACTATTATCCCTATTCCTCTTGTCTTTATCCTTATAACTATTATTATTATCCTTATTATTATTATTATTATTATTATTATCGCTTTAACTGTTATTATTATTCTTATTACTATTACTATTATCCCCATTCCTCTTGTCTTTATCCTTATAACTATTATTATTATCCTTATTATTATTATTATTATCGCTATAACTGTTATTATTATCCTTATTACTATTATTATTATCGCTATAACTGTTATTATTATGCTTATTCCATTGTTACTATCCCTATTACTCTTGTCTATATCCTTATAACTATTATTATTATCGTTAATACTATTATTATTATCGCTATAACTGTTATTATTATTCATGTTACTATTATTACTGTCCGTATTACTCTTGCCTTTATCGTTAATACTATTATTGTTATCGCTATAACTGTTATTATTATCCTTATTACTATTATTATTATCGCTATAACTGTTATTATTATTCTTATTACTATTACTATTATCCCCATTCCTCTTGTCTTTATCCTTATAACTATTATTATTATCCTTAATACTATTATTATTATCGCTATAACTGTTATTATTATTCTTGTTACTATTATTATTATCCCTCTTCCTCTTGTCTTTCTCCTTATAACTATTATTATTATCGCTATAACTGTTATTATTATCCTTATTACTATTATTATTATCGCTATAACTGTTATTATTCTGATTATTCCATTGTTACTATCCCTATTACTCTTGTCTATATCCTTATAACTATTATTATTATCCTTATTACTATTATTATTATCGCTATAACTGTTATTATTATTCATGTTACTATTATTACTGTCCGTATTACTCTTGCCTTTATCGTTAATACTATTATTATTATCGCAATAACTGTTATTATTATTCTTGTTACTATTATTATTATCCCTATTCCTCTTGTCTTTCTCCTTATAACTATTATTATTATCCTTATTATTATTATTATTATCGCTATAACTGTTATTATTATCCTTATTACTATTATCATTATCGCTATAACTGTTATTATTATGCTTATTCTATTGTTACTATCCCTATTACTCTTGTCTATATCCTTATAACTATTATTATTATCCTTATTACTATTATTATTATCGCTATAACTGTTATTATTATTCATGTTACTATTATTACTGTCCGTATTACTCTTGCCTTTATCGTTAATACTATTATTATTATCGCTATAACTGTTATTATTATCCTTATTACTATTATTATTATCGCTATAACTGTTATTATTATTCTTGTTACTATTACTATTATCCCTATTCCTCTTGTCTTTATCCTTATAACTATTATTATTATCCTTATTATTATTATTATTATTATTATCGCTATAACTGTTATTATTATCCTTATTACTATTATCATTATCGCTATAACTGTTATTTTTATGCTCATTCTATTGTTACTATCCCTATTACTCTTGTCTATATCCTTATAACTATTATTATTATCCTTATTACTATTATTATTATCGCTATAACTGTTATTATTATTCATGTTACTATTATTACTGTCCGTATTACTCTTGCCTTTATCCTTAATACTATTATTATTATCGCTTTAACTGTTATTATTATTCTTGTTACTATTACTATTATCCCTATTCCTCTTGTCTTTCTCCTTATAACTATTATTATTATCGCTATAACTGCTATTATTATCCTTAATACTATTATTATTATCGCTGTAACTGTTATTATTATTCTTATTACTATTACTATTATCCCTATTCCTCTTGTCTTTATCCTTATAACTATTATTATTATCCATATTATTATTATTATTATCGCTATAACTGTTATTATTATCCTTATTACTATTATCATTATCGCTATAACTGTTATTTTTATGCTTATTCTATTGTTACTATCCCTATTACTCTTGTCTATATCCTTATAACTATTTTTATTATCGCTATAACTGTTATTATTATGCTTATTCTATTGTTACTATCCCTATTACTCTTGTCTATATCCTTATAACTATTATTATTATCCTTATTACTATTATTATTATCGCTATAACTGTTATTATTATCCTTATTACTATTATTATTATCGCTATAACTGTTATTATTATGCTTATTCCATTGTTACTATCCCAATTACTCTTGTCTATATCCTTATAACTATTATTTTTATCCTTATTACTACTATTATTATCGCTATAACTGTTATTATTATCCTTAATACTATTATTATTATCGCTATAACTGTTATTATTATCCTTATTACTATTATTATTATCGCTATAACTGTTATTATTATGCTTATTCCATTCTTACTATCCCTATTACTCTTGTCTATATCCTTATAACTATTATTATTATCCTTATTACTATTATTATTATCGCTATAACTGTTATTATTATTCTTGTTACTATTATTACTGTCCGTATTGCTCTTGCCTTTATCCTTAATAATATTATTATTATCGCTATAACTGTTATTATTATCCTTATTACTATTATTATTATCGCTATAACTGTTATTATTGTGCTTATTCTATTGTTACTATCCCTATTACTCTTGTCTATATCCTTATAACTATTATTATTATCCTTATTACTATTATTATTATCGCTATAACTGTTATTATTATTCATGTTACTATTATTACTGTCCGTATTACTCTTGCCTTTATCCTTAATACTATTATTATTATCGCTATAACTGTTATTATTATTCTTGTTACTATTACTATTATCCCTATTCCTCTTGTCTTTCTCCTTATAACTATTATTATTATCCTTATTACTATTATTATTATCGCTATAACTGTTATTATTATCCTTATTACTATTATCATTATCGCTATAACTGTTATTATTATGCTTATTCTATTGTTACTATCCCTATTACTCTTGTCTATATCCTTATAACTATTATTATTATCCTTATTACTATTATTATTATCGCTATAACTGTTATTATTATTCATGTTACTATTATTACTGTCCTTATTACTCTTGCCTTTATCCTTAAAACTATTATTATTATCGCTATAACTGCTATTATTATTCTTGTTACTATTATTATTATCCCTATTCCTCTTGTCTTTCTCCTTATAACTATTATTATTATCCTTATTATTATTATTATTATCGCTATAACTGTTATTATTATCCTTATTACTATTATTATTATCGCTATAACTGTTATTATTATGCTTATTCCATTGTTACTATCCCTATTACTCTAGTCTATATCCTTATAACTATTATTATTATCCTTAATACTATTATTATTATCGCTATAACTGTTATTATTATTCTTGTTACTATTATTATTATCCCTATTCCTCTTGTCTTTCTCCTTATAACTATTATTATTATCGCTATAACTGTTATTATTATCCTTATTACTATTATCATTATCGCTATAACTGTTATTATTATGCTTATTCTATTGTTACTATCCCTATTACTCTTGTCTATATCCTTATAACTATTATTATTATCCTTATTACTATTATTATTATCGCTATAACTGTTATTATTATTCATGTTACTATTATTACTGTCCGTATTACTCTTGCCTTTATCCTTAATACTATTATTATTATCGCTATAACTGTTATTATTATCCTTATTACTATTATTATTATCGCTATAACTGTTATTATTATTCTTATTACTATTACTATTATCCCTATTCCTCTTGTCTTTATCCTTGTAACTATTATTATTATCCTTATTATTATTATTATTATTATTATTATTATCGTAATAACTGTTATTATTATCCTTATTACTATTATTATTATCGCTATAACTGTTATTATTATTCTTATTACTATTACTATTATCCCCATTCCTCTTGTCTTTATCCTTATAACTATTATTATTATCCTTAATACTATTATTATTATCGCTATAACTGTTATTATTATTCTTGTTACTATTATTATTATCCCTATTCCTCTTGTCTTTCTCCTTTTAACTATTATTATTATCGCTATAACTGTTATTATTATCCTTATTACTATTATTATTATCGCTATAACTGTTATTATTCTGATTATTCCATTGTTACTATCCCTATTACTCTTGTCTATATCCTTATAACTATTATTATTATCCTTATTACTATTATTATTATCGCTATAACTGTTATTATTATTCATGTTACTATTATTACTGTCCGTATTACTCTTGCCTTTATCGTTAATACTATTATTATTATCGCAATAACTGTTATTATTATTCTTGTTACTATTATTATTATCCCTATTCCTCTTGTCTTTCTCCTTATAACTATTATTATTATCCTTATTATTATTATTATTATCGCTATAACTGTTATTATTATCCTTATTACTATTATCATTATCGCTATAACTGTTATTATTATGCTTATTCTATTGTTACTATCCCTATTACTCTTGTCTATATCCTTATAGCTATTATTATTATCCTTATTACTATTATTATTATCGCTATAACTGTTATTATTATTCATGTTACTATTATTACTGTCCGTATTACTCTTGCCTTTATCCTTAATACTATTATTATTATCGCTATAACTGTTATTATTATCCTTATTACTATTATTATTATCGCTATAACTGTTATTATTATGCTTATTCCATTGTTACTATCCCTATTACTCTTGTCTATATCCTTATAACTATTATTATTATCCTTATTACTATTATTATTATCGCTATAACTGTTATTATTATTCATGTTACTATTATTACTGTCCGTATTACTCTTGCCTTTATCGTTAATACTATTATTATTATCGCTATAACTGTTATTATTATCCTTATTACTATTATTATTATCGCTATAACTGTTATTATTATTCTTGTTACTATTACTATTATCCCTATTCCTCTTGTCTTTATCCTTATAACTATTATTATTATCCTTATTATTATTATTATTATTATTATCGCTATAACTGTTATTATTATCCTTATTACTATTATCATTATCGCTATAACTGTTATTTTTATGCTCATTCTATTGTTACTATCCCTATTACTCTTGTCTATATCCTTATAACTATTATTATTATCCTTATTACTATTATTATTATCGCTATAACTGTTATTATTATTCATGTTACTATTATTACTGTCCGTATTACTCTTGCCTTTATCCTTAATACTATTATTATTATCGCTTTAACTGTTATTATTATTCTTGTTACTATTACTATTATCCCTATTCCTCTTGTCTTTCTCCTTATAACTATTATTATTATCGCTATAACTGCTATTATTATCCTTAATACTATTATTATTATCGCTGTAACTGTTATTATTATTCTTATCACTATTACTATTATCCCTATTCCTCTTGTCTTTATCCTTATAACTATTATTATTATCCATATTATTATTATTATTATCGCTATAACTGTTATTATTATCCTTATTACTATTATCATTATCGCTATAACTGTTATTTTTATGCTTATTCTATTGTTACTATCCCTATTACTCTTGTCTATATCCTTATAACTATTTTTATTATCGCTATAACTGTTATTATTATGCTTATTCTATTGTTACTATCCCTATTACTCTTGTCTATATCCTTATAACTATTATTATTATCCTTATTACTATTATTATTATCGCTATAACTGTTATTATTATCCTTATTACTATTATTATTATCGCTATAACTGTTATTATTATGCTTATTCCATTGTTACTATCCCTATTACTCTTGTCTATATCCTTATAACTATTATTATTATCCTTATTACTATTATTATTATCGCTATAACTGTTATTATTATTCTTGTTACTATTATTACTGTCCGTATTGCTCTTGCCTTTATCCTTAATAATATTATTATTATCGCTATAACTGTTATTATTATCCTTATTGCTATTATTATTATCGCTATAACTGTTATTATTATTCTTATTACTATTACTATTGTCCCCATTCCTCTTGTCTTTATCCTTATAACTATTATTATTATCCTTATTATTATTATTATTATCGCTATAACTGTTATTATTATCCTTATTACTATTATTATTATCGCTATAACTGTTATTATTATGCTTATTCTATTCTTATTATCCCTATTACTCTTGTCTTTATCCTTATAACTATTATTATTATCCTTATTATTATTATTATTATCGCTATAACTGTTATTATTATTCTTATTACTATTACTATTATCCCTATTCCTCTTGTCTATATCCTTATAACTATTATTATTATCCTTATTACTATTATTATTATCGCTATAACTGTTATTATTATCCTTATTACTATTATCATTATCGCTATAACTGTTATTATTATGCTTATTCTATTGTTACTATCCCTATTACTCTTGTCTATATCCTTATAACTATTATTATTATCCTTATTACTATTATTATTATCGCTATAACTGTTATTATTATTCTTGTTACTATTATTACTGTCCGTATTGCTCTTGCCTTTATCCTTATTACTATTATTATTATCGCTATAACTGTTATTATTATTCTTGTTACTATTATTACTGTCCGTATTGCTCTTGCCTTTATCCTTAATACTAGTATTATTATCGCTATAACTGTTATTATTATCCTTATTACTATTATTATTATCGCTATAACTGTTATTATTATTCTTATTACTATTACTATTATCCCCATTCCTCTTGTCTTTATCCTTATAACTATTATTATTATCCTTATTATTATTATTATTATCGCTATAACTGTTATTATTATCCTTATTACTATTATTATTATCGCTATAACTGTTATTATTATTCTTGTTACTATTATTATTATCCCTATTCCCCTTGTCTTTCTCCTTATAACTATTATTATTATCCTTATTATTATTATTATTATCGCTATAACTGTTATTATTATTCTTGTTACTATTATTACTGTCCGTATTCCTCTTGTCTTTCTCCTTATAACTATTATTATTATCCTTATTATTATTATTATTATCGCTATAACTGTTATTATTATTCTTATTACTATTACTATTATCCCCATTCCTCTTGTCTTTATCCTTATAACTATTATTATTATCCTTATTATTATTATTATTATCGCTATAACTGTTATTATTATCCTTATTACTATTATTATTATCGCTATAACTGTTATTATTATTCTTGTTACTATTATTACTGTCCGTATTGCTCTTGCCTTTATCCTTAATACTATTATTATTATCGCTATAACTGTTATTATTATTCTTATTACTATTACTATTATCCCCATTCCTCTTGTCTTTATCCTTATAACTATTATTATTATCCTTATTATTATTATTATTATCGCTATAGCTGTTATTATTATCCTTATTACTATTATTATTATCGCTATAACTGTTATTATCATGCTTATTCTATTGTTACTATCCCTATTACTCTTGTCTATATCCTTATAACTATTATTATTATCCTTATTACTATTATTATTATCGCTATAACTGTTATTATTATTCTTATTACTATTACTATTATCCCCATTCCTCTTGTCTTTATCCTTATAACTATTATTATTATCCTTATTATTATTATTATTATCGCTATAACTGTTATTATTATTCATGTTACTATTATTACTGTCCGTATTACTCTTGCCTTTATCCTTAATACTATTATTATTATCGCTATAACTGTTATTATTATTCTTGTTACTATTATTATTATCCCTATTCCTCTTGTCTTTCACCTTATAACTATTATTATTATCGCTATAACTGTTATTATTATCCTTAATACTATTATTATTATCGCTATAACTGTTATTATTATTCTTATTACTATTATTATTATCGCTTTAACTGTTATTATTATTCTTATTACTATTATTATTATCGCTATAACTGTTATTATTATTCTTGTTACTATTATTACTGTCCGTATTGCTCTTGCCTTTATCCTTAATACTATTATTATTATCGCTATAACTGTTATTATTATCCTTATTACTATTATTATTATCGCTATAACTGTTATAATTATTCTTATTACTATTACTATTATCCCCATTCCTCTTGTCTTTATCCTTATAACTATTATTATTATCCTTATTATTATTATTATTATCGCTATAACTGTTATTATTATCCTTATTACTATTATTATTATCGCTATAACTGTTATTATTATGCTTATTCCATTGTTACTATCCCTATTACTCTTGTCTATATCCTTATAACTATTATTATTATCCTTATTACTATTATTATTATCGCTATAACTGTTATTATTATTCATGTTACTATTATTACTGTCCGTATTACTCTTGCCTTTATCCTTAATACTATTATTATTATCGCTATAACTGTTATTATTATTCTTGTTACTATTATTATTATCCCTATTCCCCTTGTCTTTCTCCTTATAACTATTATTATTATCCTTATTATTATTATTATTATCGCTATAACTGTTATTATTATTCTTGTTACTATTATTACTGTCCGTATTCCTCTTGTCTTTCTCCTTATAACTATTATTATTATCCTTATTATTATTATTATTATCGCTATAACTGTTATTATTATTCTTATTACTATTACTATTATCCCCATTCCTCTTGTCTTTATCCTTATAACTATTATTATTATCCTTATTATTAATATTATTATCGCTATAACTGTTATTATTATCCTTATTACTATTATTATTATCGCTATAACTGTTATTATTATTCTTGTTACTATTATTACTGTCCGTATTGCTCTTGCCTTTATCCTTAATACTATTATTATTATCGCTATAACTGTTATTATTATTCTTATTACTATTACTATTATCCCCATTGTTCTTGTCTTTATCCTTATAACTATTATTATTATCCTTATTATTATTATTATTATCGCTATAACTGTTATTGTTATCCTTATTACTATTATCATTATCGCTATAACTGTTATTTTTATGCTCATTTCTATTGTTACTATCCCTATTACACTTGTCTATATCCTTATAACTATTATTATTATCCTTATTACTATTATTATTATCGCTATAACTGTTATTATTATTCTTGTTACTATTATTACTGTCCGTATTGCTCTTGCCTTTATCCTTAATACTAGTATTATTATCGCTATAACTGTTATTATTATCCTTATTACTATTATTATTATCGCTATAACTGTTATTATTATTCTTATTACTATTACTATTATCCCCATTCCTCTTGTCTTTATCCTTATAACTATTATTATTATCCTTATTATTATTATTATTATCGCTATAACTGTTATTATTATCCTTATTACTATTATTATTATCGCTATAACTGTTATTATTATTCTTATTACTATTACTATTATCCCCATTCCTCTTGTCTTTATCCTTATAACTATTATTATTATCCTTATTATTATTATTATTATCGCTATAACTGTTATTATTATCCTTATTACTATTATTATTATCGCTATAACTGTTATTATTATTCTTGTTACTATTATTACTGTCCGTATTCCTCTTGTCTTTCTCCTTATAACTATTATTATTATCCTTATTATTATTATTATTATCGCTATAACTGTTATTATTATTCTTATTACTATTACTATTATCCCCATTCCTCTTGTCTTTATCCTTATAACTATTATTATTATCCTTATTATTATTATTATTATCGCTATAACTGTTATTATTATCCTTATTACTATTATTATTATCGCTATAACTGTCATTATTATGCTTATTCTATTGTTACTATCCCTATTACTCTTGTCTATATCCTTATAACTATTATTATTATCCTTATTACTATTATTATTATCGCTATAACTGTTATTATTATTCTTGTTACTATTATTACTGTCCGTATTGCTCTTGCCTTTATCCTTAATACTATTATTATTATCGCTATAACTGTTATTATTATCCTTATTACTATTATTATTATCGCTATAACTGTCATTATTATGCTTATTCTATTGTTACTATCCCTATTACTCTTGTCTATATCCTTATAACTATTATTATTATCCTTATTACTATTATTATTATCGCTATAACTGTTATTATTATTCTTGTTACTATTATTACTGTCCGTATTGCTCTTGCCTTTATCCTTAATACTATTATTATTATCGCTATAACTGTTATTATTATCCTTATTACTATTATTATTATCGCTATAACTGTTATTATTATCCTTATTACTATTATTATTATCGCTATAACTGTTATTATTATGCTTATTCCATTGTTACTATCCCAATTACTCTTGTCTATATCCTTATAACTATTATTTTTATCCTTATTACTACTATTATTATCGCTATAACTGTTATTATTATCCTTATTACTATTATTATTATCGCCATAACTGTTATTATTATGCTTATTCTATTCTTATTATCCCTATTACTCTTGTCTATATCCTTATAACTATTATTATTATCCTTATTACTATTATTATTATCGCTATAACTGTTATTATTATTCTTGTTACTATTATTACTGTCCGTATTGCTCTTGCCTTTATCCTTAATACTAGTATTATTATCGCTATAACTGTTATTATTATCCTTATTACTATTATTATTATCGCTATAACTGTTATTATTATTCTTATTACTATTACTATTATCCCCATTCCTCTTGTCTTTATCCTTATAACTATTATTATCATCCTTATTATTATTATTATTATCGCTATAACTGTTATTATTATCCTTATTACTATTATTATTATCGCTATAACTGTTATTATTATTCTTATTACTATTACTATTATCCCCATTCCTCTTGTCTTTATCCTTATAACTATTATTATTATCCTTATTATTATTATTATTATCGCTATAACTGTTATTATTATCCTTATTACTATTATTATTATCGCTATAACTGTTATTATTATTCTTGTTACTATTATTACTGTCCGTATTCCTCTTGTCTTTCTCCTTATAACTATTATTATTATCCTTATTATTATTATTATTATCGCTATAACTGTTATTATTATTCTTATTACTATTACTATTATCCCCATTCCTCTTGTCTTTATCCTTATAACTATTATTATTATCCTTATTATTATTATTATTATCGCTATAACTGTTATTATTATCCTTATTACTATTATTATTATCGCTATAACTGTTATTATTATTCTTGTTACTATTATTACTGTCCGTATTGCTCTTGCCTTTATCCTTAATACTATTATTATTATCGCTATAACTGTTATTATTATTCTTATTACTATTACTATTATCCCCATTCCTCTTGTCTTTATCCTTATAACTATTATTATTATCCTTATTATTATTATTATTATCGCTATAACTGTTATTATTATCCTTATTACTATTATTATTATCGCTATAACTGTCATTATTATGCTTATTCTATTGTTACTATCCCTATTACTCTTGTCTATATCCTTATAACTATTATTATTATCCTTATTACTATTATTATTATCGCTATAACTGTTATTATTATTCTTGTTACTATTATTACTGTCCGTATTGCTCTTGCCTTTATCCTTAATACTATTATTATTATCGCTATAACTGTTATTATTATCCTTATTACTATTATTATTATCGCTATAACTGTTATTATTATTCTTATTACTATTACTATTATCCCCATTCCTCTTGTCTTTATCCTTATAACTATTATTATTATCCTTATTATTATTATTATTATCGCTATAACTGTTATTATTATCCTTATTACTATTATTATTATCGCTATAACTGTTATTATTATGCTTATTCCATTGTTACTATCCCTATTACTCTTGTCTATATCCTTATAACTATTATTATTATCCTTATTACTATTATTATTATCGCTATAACTGTTATTATTATGCTTATTCCATTGTTACTATCCCAATTACTCTTGTCTATATCCTTATAACTATTATTTTTATCCTTATTACTACTATTATTATCGCTGTAACTGTTATTATTATCCTTATTACTATTATTATTATCGCTATAACTGTTATTATTATGCTTATTCTATTCTTATTATCCCTATTACTCTTGTCTATATCCTTATAACTATTATTATTATCCTTATTACTATTATTATTATCGCTATAACTGTTATTATTATTCTTGTTACTATTATTACTGTCCGTATTGCTCTTGCCTTTATCCTTAATACTAGTATTATTATCGCTATAACTGTTATTATTATCCTTATTACTATTATTATTATCGCTATAACTGTTATTATTATTCTTATTACTATTACTATTATCCCCATTCCTCTTGTCTTTATCCTTATAACTATTATTATTATCCTTATTATTATTATTATTATCGCTATAACTGTTATTATTATCCTTATTACTATTATTATTATCGCTATAACTGTTATTATTATGCTTATTCCATTGTTACTATCCCTATTACTCTTGTCTATATCCTTATAACTATTATTATTATCCTTATTACTATTATTATTATCGCTATAACTGTTATTATTATTCATGTTACTATTATTACTGTCCGTATTACTCTTGCCTTTATCCTTAATACTATTATTATTATCGCTATAACTGTTATTATTATTCTTGTTACTATTACTATTATCCCTATTCCTCTTGTCTTTCTCCTTATAACTATTATTATTATCGCTATAACTGCTATTATTATCCTTAATACTATTATTATTATCGCTATAACAGTTATTATTATTCTTATTACTATTATTATTATCGCTTTAACTGTTATTATTATTCTTATTACTATTATTATTATCGCTATAACTGTTATTATTATTCTTATTACTATTACTATTATCCCTATTCCTCTTGTCTTTATCCTTATAACTATTATTATTATCCTTATTATTATTATTATTATCGCTATAACTGTTATTATTATTCTTGTTACTATTATTACTGTCCGTATTACTCTTGCCTTTATCCTTAATACTATTATTATTATCGCTATAACTGTTATTATTATTCTTGTTACTATTATTATTATCCCTATTCCTCTTGTCTTTCACCTTATAACTATTATTATTATCGCTATAACTGTTATTATTATTCTTATTACTATTACTATTATCCCCATTCCTCTTGTCTTTATCCTTATAACTATTATTATTATCCTTATTATTATTATTATTATCGCTATAACTGTTATTATTATCCTTATTACTATTATTATTATCGCTATAACTGTCATTATTATGCTTATTCTATTGTTACTATCCCTATTACTCTTGTCTATATCGTTATAACTATTATTATTATCCTTATTACTATTATTTTTATCGCTATAACTGTTATTATTATTCTTGTTACTATTATTACTGTCCGTATTGCTCTTGCCTTTATCCTTAATACTATTATTATTATCGCTATAACTGTTATTATTATCCTTATTACTATTATTATTATCGCTATAACTGTTATTATTATCCTTATTACTATTATTATTATCGCTATAACTGTTATTATTATGCTTATTCCATTGTTACTATCCCAATTACTCTTGTCTATATCCTTATAACTATTATTTTTATCCTTATTACTACTATTATTATCGCTATAACTGTTATTATTATCCTTATTACTATTATTATTATCGCTATAACTGTTATTATTATGCTTATTCTATTCTTATTATCCCTATTACTCTTGTCTATATCCTTATAACTATTATTATTATCCTTATTACTATTATTATTATCGCTATAACTGTTATTATTATTCTTGTTACTATTATTACTGTCCGTATTGCTCTTGCCTTTATCCTTAATACTAGTATTATTATCGCTATAACTGTTATTATTATCCTTATTACTATTATTATTATCGCTATAACTGTTATTATTATTCTTATTACTATTACTATTATCCCCATTCCTCTTGTCTTTATCCTTATAACTATTATTATTATCCTTATTATTATTATTATTATCGCTATAACTGTTATTATTATCCTTATTACTATTATTATTATCGCTATAACTGTTATTATTATTCTTATTACTATTACTATTATCCCCATTCCTCTTGTCTTTATCCTTATAACTATTATTATTATCCTTATTATTATTATTATTATCGCTATAACTGTTATTATTATCCTTATTACTATTATTATTATCGCTATAACTGTTATTATTATTCTTGTTACTATTATTACTGTCCGTATTCCTCTTGTCTTTCTCCTTATAACTATTATTATTATCCTTATTATTATTATTATTATCGCTATAACTGTTATTATTATTCTTATTACTATAACTATTATCCCCATTCCTCTTGTCTTTATCCTTATAACTATTATTATTATCCTTATTATTATTATTATTATCGCTATAACTGTTATTATTATCCTTATTACTATTATTATTATCGCTATAACTGTTATTATTATTCTTGTTACTATTATTACTGTCCGTATTGCTCTTGCCTTTATCCTTAATACTATTATTATTATCGCTATAACTGTTATTATTATTCTTATTACTATTACTATTATCCCCATTCCTCTTGTCTTTATCCTTATAACTATTATTATTATCCTTATTATTATTATTATTATCGCTATAACTGTTATTATTATCCTTATTACTATTATTATTATCGCTATAACTGTCATTATTATGCTTATTCTATTGTTACTATCCCTATTACTCTTGTCTATATCCTTATAACTATTATTATTATCCTTATTACTATTATTATTATCGCTATAACTGTTATTATTATTCTTGTTACTATTATTACTGTCCGTATTGCTCTTGCCTTTATCCTTAATACTATTATTATTATCGCTATAACTGTTATTATTATCCTTATTACTATTATTATTATCGCTATAACTGTTATTATTATTCTTATTACTATTACTATTATCCCCATTCCTCTTGTCTTTATCCTTATAACTATTATTATTATCCTTATTATTATTATTATTATCGCTATAACTGTTATTATTATCCTTATTACTATTATTATTATCGCTATAACTGTTATTATTATGCTTATTCCATTGTTACTATCCCTATTACTCTTGTCTATATCCTTATAACTATTATTATTATCCTTATTACTATTATTATTATCGCTATAACTGTTATTATTATTCATGTTACTATTATTACTGTCCGTATTACTCTTGCCTTTATCCTTAATACTATTATTATTATCGCTATAACTGTTATTATTATTCTTGTTACTATTACTATTATCCCTATTCCTCTTGTCTTTCTCCTTATAACTATTATTATTATCGCTATAACTGCTATTATTATCCTTAATACTATTATTATTATCGCTGTAACTGTTATTATTATTCTTATTACTATTACTATTATCCCTATTCCTCTTGTCTTTATCCTTATAACTATTATTATTATCCTTATTATTATTATTATTATCGCTATAACTGTTATTATTATCCTTATTACTATTATCATTATCGCTATAACTGTTATTTTTATGCTCATTCTATTGTTACTATCCCTATTACTCTTGTCTATATCCTTATAACTATTATTATTATCGCTATAACTGTTATTATTATGCTTATTCTATTGTTACTATCCCTATTACTCTTGTCTATATCCTTATAACTATTATTATTATCCTTATTACTATTATTATTATCGCTATAACTGTTATTATTATCCTTATTACTATTATTATTATCGCTATAACTGTTATTATTATGCTTATTCCATTGTTACTATCCCAATTACTCTTGTCTATATCCTTATAACTATTATTTTTATCCTTATTACTACTATTATTATCGCTATAACTGTTATTATTATCCTTATTACTATTATTATTATCGCTATAACTGTTATTATTATGCTTATTCTATTCTTATTATCCCTATTACTCTTGTCTATATCCTTATAACTATTATTATTATCCTTATTACTATTATTATTATCGCTATAACTGTTATTATTATTCTTGTTACTATTATTACTGTCCGTATTGCTCTTGCCTTTATCCTTAATACTAGTATTATTATCGCTATAACTGTTATTATTATCCTTATTACTATTATTATTATCGCTATAACTGTTATTATTATTCTTATTACTATTACTATTATCCCCATTCCTCTTGTCTTTATCCTTATAACTATTATTATTATCCTTATTATTATTATTATTATCGCTATAACTGTTATTATTATCCTTATTACTATTATTATTATCGCTATAACTGTTATTATTATTCTTATTACTATTACTATTATCCCCATTCCTCTTGTCTTTATCCTTATAACTATTATTATTATCCTTATTATTATTATTATTATCGCTATAACTGTTATTATTATCCTTATTACTATTATTATTATCGCTATAACTGTTATTATTATTCTTGTTACTATTATTACTGTCCGTATTCCTCTTGTCTTTCTCCTTATAACTATTATTATTATCCTTATTATTATTATTATTATCGCTATAACTGTTATTATTATTCTTATTACTATTACTATTATCCCCATTCCTCTTGTCTTTATCCTTATAACTATTATTATTATCCTTATTATTATTATTATTATCGCTATAACTGTTATTATTATCCTTATTACTATTATTATTATCGCTATAACTGTTATTATTATTCTTGTTACTATTATTACTGTCCGTATTGCTCTTGCCTTTATCCTTAATACTATTATTATTATCGCTATAACTGTTATTATTATTCTTATTACTATTACTATTATCCCCATTCCTCTTGTCTTTATCCTTATAACTATTATTATTATCCTTATTATTATTATTATTATCGCTATAACTGTTATTATTATCCTTATTACTATTATTATTATCGCTATAACTGTCATTATTATGCTTATTCTATTGTTACTATCCCTATTACTCTTGTCTATATCCTTATAACTATTATTATTATCCTTATTACTATTATTATTATCGCTATAACTGTTATTATTATTCTTGTTACTATTATTACTGTCCGTATTGCTCTTGCCTTTATCCTTAATACTATTATTATTATCGCTATAACTGTTATTATTATCCTTATTACTATTATTATTATCGCTATAACTGTTATTATTATTCTTATTACTATTACTATTATCCCCATTCCTCTTGTCTTTATCCTTATAACTATTATTATTATCCTTATTATTATTATTATTATCGCTATAACTGTTATTATTATCCTTATTACTATTATTATTATCGCTATAACTGTTATTATTATGCTTATTCCATTGTTACTATCCCTATTACTCTTGTCTATATCCTTATAACTATTATTATTATCCTTATTACTATTATTATTATCGCTATAACTGTTATTATTATTCATGTTACTATTATTACTGTCCGTATTACTCTTGCCTTTATCCTTAATACTATTATTATTATCGCTATAACTGTTATTATTATTCTTGTTACTATTACTATTATCCCTATTCCTCTTGTCTTTCTCCTTATAACTATTATTATTATCGCTATAACTGCTATTATTATCCTTAATACTATTATTATTATCGCTGTAACTGTTATTATTATTCTTATTACTATTACTATTATCCCTATTCCTCTTGTCTTTATCCTTATAACTATTATTATTATCCTTATTATTATTATTATTATCGCTATAACTGTTATTATTATCCTTATTACTATTATCATTATCGCTATAACTGTTATTTTTATGCTCATTCTATTGTTACTATCCCTATTACTCTTGTCTATATCCTTATAACTATTATTATTATCGCTATAACTGTTATTATTATGCTTATTCTATTGTTACTATCCCTATTACTCTTGTCTATATCCTTATAACTATTATTATTATCCTTATTACTATTATTATTATCGCTATAACTGTTATTATTATCCTTATTACTATTATTATTATCGCTATAACTGTTATTATTATGCTTATTCCATTGTTACTATCCCAATTACTCTTGTCTATATCCTTATAACTATTATTTTTATCCTTATTACTACTATTATTATCGCTATAACTGTTATTATTATCCTTATTACTATTATTATTATCGCTATAACTGTTATTATTATGCTTATTCTATTCTTATTATCCCTATTACTCTTGTCTATATCCTTATAACTATTATTATTATCCTTATTACTATTATTATTATCGCTATAACTGTTATTATTATTCTTGTTACTATTATTACTGTCCGTATTGCTCTTGCCTTTATCCTTAATACTAGTATTATTATCGCTATAACTGTTATTATTATCCTTATTACTATTATTATTATCGCTATAACTGTTATTATTATTCTTATTACTATTACTATTATCTCCATTCCTCTTGTCTTTATCCTTATAACTATTATTATTATCCTTATTATTATTATTATTATCGCTATAACTGTTATTATTATCCTTATTACTATTATTATTATCGCTATAACTGTTATTATTATGCTTATTCCATTGTTACTATCCCTATTACTCTTGTCTATATCCTTATAACTATTATTATTATCCTTATTACTATTATTATTATCGCTATAACTGTTATTATTATTCATGTTACTATTATTACTGTCCGTATTACTCTTGCCTTTATCCTTAATACTATTATTATTATCGCTATAACTGTTATTATTATTCTTGTTACTATTACTATTATCCCTATTCCTCTTGTCTTTCTCCTTATAACTATTATTATTATCGCTATAACTGCTATTATTATCCTTAATACTATTATTATTATCGCTATAACAGTTATTATTATTCTTATTACTATTATTATTATCGCTTTAATTGTTATTATTATTCTTATTACTATTATTATTATCGCTATAACTGTTATTATTATTCTTATTACTATTACTATTATCCCTATTCCTCTTGTCTTTATCCTTATAACTATTATTATTATCCTTATTATTATTATTATTATCGCTATAACTGTTATTATTATTCTTGTTACTATTATTACTGTCCGTATTACTCTTGCCTTTATCCTTAATACTATTATTATTATCGCTATAACTGTTATTATTATTCTTGTTACTATTATTATTATCCCTATTCCTCTTGTCTTTCACCTTATAACTATTATTATTATCGCTATAACTGTTATTATTATCCTTAATACTATTATTATTATCGCTATAACTGTTATTATTATTCTTATTACTATTATTATTATCGCTTTAACTGTTATTATTATTCTTATTACTATTATTATTATCGCTATAACTGTTATTATTATTCTTATTACTATTACTATTATCCCTATTCCTCTTGTCTTTATCCTTATAACTATTATTATTATCCTTATTATTATTATTATTATCGCTATAACTGTTATTATTATTCTTGTTACTATTATTACTGTCCGTATTACGCTTGCCTTTATCCTTAATACTATTATTATTATCGCTATAACTGTTATTATTATTCTTGTTACTATTATTATTATCCCTATTCCTCTTCTCTTTCACCTTATAACTATTATTATTATCTTTATTATTATTATTATTATCGCTATAACTGTTATTATTATTCTTATTACTATTACTATTATCCCTATTCCTCTTGTCTTTATCCTTATAACTATTATTATTATCCTTATTATTATTATTATTATTATTATTATCGCTTTAACTGTTATTATTATCCTTATTACTATTATTATTATCGCTATAACCTGTATTATTATTTTTATTACTACTACTATTATCCCCATTCCTCTTGTCTTTATCCTTATAACTATTATTATTATCCTTATTATTATTATTATTATCGCTATAACTGTTATTATTATCCTTATTACTATTATTATTATCGCTATAACTGTTATTATTATGCTTATTCCATTGTTACTATCCCTATTACTGTTGTCTATATCCTTATAACTATTATTATTATCCTTATTACTATTATTATTATCGCTATAACTGTTATTATTATTCATGTTACTATTATTACTGTCCGTATTACTCTTGCCTTTATCGTTAATACTATTATTATTATCGCTATAACTGTTATTATTATCCTTATTACTTTTATTATTATCGCTATAACTGTTATTATTATTCTTGTTACTATTATTATTATCCCTATTCCTCTTGTCTTTCACCTTATAACTATTATTATTATCGCTATAACTGTTATTATTATCCTTATTACTATTATTATTATCGCTATAACTGTTATTATTATGCTTATTCTATTCTTATTATCCCTATTACTCTTGTCTATATCCTTATAACTATTATTATTATCCTTATTACTATTATTATTATCGCTATAACTGTTATTATTATTCTTGTTACTATTATTACTGTCCGTATTGCTCTTGCCTTTATCCTTAATACTAGTATTATTATCGCTATAACTGTTATTATTATCCTTATTACTATTATTATTATCGCTATAACTGTTATTATTATTCTTATTACTATTACTATTATCCCCATTCCTCTTGTCTTTATCCTTATAACTATTATTATTATCCTTATTATTATTATTATTATCGATATAACTGTTATTATTATCCTTATTACTATTATTATTATCGCTATAACTGTTATTATTATTCTTGTTACTATTATTACTGTCCGTATTCCTCTTGTCTTTCTCCTTATAACTATTATTATTATCCTTATTATTATTATTATTATCGCTATAACTGTTATTATTATTCTTATTACTATTACTATTATCCCCATTCCTCTTGTCTTTATCCTTATAACTATTATTATTATCCTTATTATTATTATTATTATCGCTATAACTGTTATTATTATCCTTATTACTATTATTATTATCGCTATAACTGTTATTATTATTCTTGTTACTATTATTACTGTCCGTATTGCTCTTGCCTTTATCCTTAATACTATTATTATTATCGCTATAACTGTTATTATTATTCTTATTACTATTACTATTATCCCCATTCCTCTTGTCTTTATCCTTATAACTATTATTATTATCCTTATTATTATTATTATTATCGCTATAACTGTTATTATTATCCTTATTACTATTATTATTATCGCTATAACTGTCATTATTATGCTTATTCTATTGTTACTATCCCTATTACTCTTGTCTATATCCTTATAACTATTATTATTATCCTTATTACTATTATTATTATCGCTATAACTGTTATTATTATTCTTGTTACTATTATTACTGTCCGTATTGCTCTTGCCTTTATCCTTAATACTATTATTATTATCGCTATAACTGTTATTATTATCCTTATTACTATTATTATTATCGCTATAACTGTTATTATTATTCTTATTACTATTACTATTATCCCCATTCCTCTTGTCTTTATCCTTATAACTATTATTATTATCCTTATTATTATTATTATTATCGCTATAACTGTTATTATTATCCTTATTACTATTATTATTATCGCTATAACTGTTATTATTATGCTTATTCCATTGTTACTATCCCTATTACTCTTGTCTATATCCTTATAACTATTATTATTATCCTTATTACTATTATTATTATCGCTATAACTGTTATTATTATTCATGTTACTATTATTACTGTCCGTATTACTCTTGCCTTTATCCTTAATACTATTATTATTATCGCTATAACTGTTATTATTATTCTTGTTACTATTACTATTATCCCTATTCCTCTTGTCTTTCTCCTTATAACTATTATTATTATCGCTATAACTGCTATTATTATCCTTAATACTATTATTATTATCGCTGTAACTGTTATTATTATTCTTATTACTATTACTATTATCCCTATTCCTCTTGTCTTTATCCTTATAACTATTATTATTATCCTTATTATTATTATTATTATCGCTATAACTGTTATTATTATCCTTATTACTATTATCATTATCGCTATAACTGTTATTTTTATGCTCATTCTATTGTTACTATCCCTATTACTCTTGTCTATATCCTTATAACTATTATTATTATCGCTATAACTGTTATTATTATGCTTATTCTATTGTTACTATCCCTATTACTCTTGTCTATATCCTTATAACTATTATTATTATCCTTATTACTATTATTATTATCGCTATAACTGTTATTATTATCCTTATTACTATTATTATTATCGCTATAACTGTTATTATTATGCTTATTCTATTCTTATTATCCCTATTACTCTTGTCTATATCCTTATAACTATTATTATTATCCTTATTACTATTATTATTATCGCTATAACTGTTATTATTATTCTTGTTACTATTATTACTGTCCGTATTGCTCTTGCCTTTATCCTTAATACTAGTATTATTATCGCTATAACTGTTATTATTATCCTTATTACTATTATTATTATCGCTATAACTGTTATTATTATTCTTATTACTATTACTATTATCTCCATTCCTCTTGTCTTTATCCTTATAACTATTATTATTATCCTTATTATTATTATTATTATCGCTATAACTGTTATTATTATCCTTATTACTATTATTATTATCGCTATAACTGTTATTATTATGCTTATTCCATTGTTACTATCCCTATTACTCTTGTCTATATCCTTATAACTATTATTATTATCCTTATTACTATTATTATTATCGCTATAACTGTTATTATTATTCATGTTACTATTATTACTGTCCGTATTACTCTTGCCTTTATCCTTAATACTATTATTATTATCGCTATAACTGTTATTATTATTCTTGTTACTATTACTATTATCCCTATTCCTCTTGTCTTTCACCTTATAACTATTATTATTATCGCTATAACTGTTATTATTATCCTTAATACTATTATTATTATCGCTATAACTGTTATTATTATTCTTATTACTATTATTATTATCGCTTTAACTGTTATTATTATCCTTATTACTATTATTATTATCGCTATAACCTGTATTATTATTTTTATTACTACTACTATTATCCCCATTCCTCTTGTCTTTATCCTTATAACTATTATTATTATCCTTATTATTATTATTATTATCGCTATAACTGTTATTATTATCCTTATTACTATTATTATTATCGCTATAACTGTTATTATTATGCTTATTCCATTGTTACTATCCCTATTACTGTTGTCTATATCCTTATAACTATTATTATTATCCTTATTACTATTATTATTATCGCTATAACTGTTATTATTATTCATGTTACTATTATTACTGTCCGTATTACTCTTGCCTTTATCGTTAATACTATTATTATTATCGCTATAACTGTTATTATTATCCTTATTACTTTTATTATTATCGCTATAACTGTTATTATTATTCTTGTTACTATTATTATTATCCCTATTCCTCTTGTCTTTCACCTTATAACTATTATTATTATCGCTATAACTGTTATTATTATTCTTATTACTATTATTATTATCGCTTTAACTGTTATTATTATTCTTATTACTATTATTATTATCGCTATAACTGTTATTATTATTCTTATTACTATTACTATTATCCCTATTCCTCTTGTCTTTATCCTTATAACTATTATTATTATCCTTATTATTATTATTATTATCGCTATAACTGTTATTATTATTCTTGTTACTATTATTACTGTCCGTATTACGCTTGCCTTTATCCTTAATACTATTATTATTATCGCTATAACTGTTATTATTATTCTTGTTACTATTATTATTATCCCTATTCCTCTTCTCTTTCACCTTATAACTATTATTATTATCCTTATTATTATTATTATTATTATCGCTATAACTGTTATTATTATTCTTATTACTATTACTATTATCCCTATTCCTCTTGTCTTTATCCTTATAACTATTATTATTATCCTTATTATTATTATTATTATTATTATTATCGCTTTAACTGTTATTATTATCCTTATTACTATTATTATTATCGCTATAACTGTTATTATTATTCTTGTTACTATTATTACTGTCCGTATTGCTCTTGCCTTTATCCTTAATACTATTATTATTATCGCTATAACTGTTATTATTATCCTTATTACTATTATTATTATCGCTATAACTGTTATTATTATTCTTATTACTATTACTATTATCCCCATTCCTCTTGTCTTTATCCTTATAACTATTATTATTATCCTTATTATTATTATTATTATCGCTATAACTGTTATTATTATCCTTATTACTATTATTATTATCGCTATAACTGTTATTATTATGCTTATTCCATTGTTACTATCCCTATTACTCTTGTCTATATCCTTATAACTATTCTTATTATCCTTATTACTATTATTATTATCGCTATAACTGTTATTATTATTCATGTTACTATTATTACTGTCCGTATTACTCTTGCCTTTATCCTTAATACTATTATTATTATCGCTATAACTGTTACTATTATTCTTGTTACTATTACTATTATCCCTATTCCTCTTGTCTTTCTCCTTATAACTATTATTATTATCGCTATAACTGCTATTATTATCCTTAATACTATTATTATTATAGCTGTAACTGTTATTATTATTCTTATTACTATTACTATTATCCCTATTCCTCTTGTCTTTATCCTTATAACTATTATTATTATCCTTATTATTATTATTATTATCGCTATAACTGTTATTATTATCCTTATTACTATTATCATTATCGCTATAACTGTTATTTTTATGCTCATTCTATTGTTACTATCCCTATTACTCTTGTCTATATCCTTATAACTATTATTATTATCGTTATAACTGTTATTATTATGCTTATTCTATTGTTACTATCCCTATTACTCTTGTCTATATCCTTATAACTATTATTATTATCCTTATTACTATTATTATTATCGCTATAACTGTTATTATTATCCTTATTACTATTATTATTATCGCTATAACTGTTATTATTATGCTTATTCCATTGTTACTATCCCAATTACTCTTGTCTATATCCTTATAACTATTATTTTTATCCTTATTACTACTATTATTATCGCTATAACTGTTATTATTATCCTTATTACTATTATTATTATCGCTATAACTGTTATTATTATGCTTATTCTATTCTTATTATCCCTATTACTCTTGTCTATATCCTTATAACTATTATTATTATCCTTATTACTATTATTATTATCGCTATAACTGTTATTATTATTCTTGTTACTATTATTACTGTCCGTATTGCTCTTGCCTTTATCCTTAATACTAGTATTATTATCGCTATAACTGTTATTATTATCCTTATTACTATTATTATTATCGCTATAACTGTTATTATTATTCTTATTACTATTACTATTATCCCCATTCCTCTTGTCTTTATCCTTATAACTATTATTATTATCCTTATTATTATTATTATTATCGCTATAACTGTTATTATTATCCTTATTACTATTATTATTATCGCTATAACTGTTATTATTATGCTTATTCCATTGTTACTATCCCTATTACTCTTGTCTATATCCTTATAACTATTATTATTATCCTTATTACTATTATTATTATCGCTATAACTGTTATTATTATTCATGTTACTATTATTACTGTCCGTATTACTCTTGCCTTTATCCTTAATACTATTATTATTATCGCTATAACTGTTATTATTATTCTTGTTACTATTACTATTATCCCTATTCCTCTTGTCTTTCTCCTTATAACTATTATTATTATCGCTATAACTGCTATTATTATCCTTAATACTATTATTATTATCGCTATAACAGTTATTATTATTCTTATTACTATTATTATTATCGCTTTAACTGTTATTATTATTCTTATTACTATTATTATTATCGCTATAACTGTTATTATTATTCTTATTACTATTACTATTATCCCTATTCCTCTTGTCTTTATCCTTATAACTATTATTATTATCCTTATTATTATTATTATTATCGCTATAACTGTTATTATTATTCTTGTTACTATTATTACTGTCCGTATTACTCTTGCCTTTATCCTTAATACTATTATTATTATCGCTATAACTGTTATTATTATTCTTGTTACTATTATTATTATCCCTATTCCTCTTGTCTTTCACCTTATAACTATTATTATTATCGCTATAACTGTTATTATTATCCTTAATACTATTATTATTATCGCTATAACTGTTATTATTATTCTTATTACTATTATTATTATCGCTTTAACTGTTATTATTATTCTTATTACTATTATTATTATCGCTATAACTGTTATTATTATTCTTATTACTATTACTATTATCCCTATTCCTCTTGTCTTTATCCTTATAACTATTATTATTATCCTTATTATTATTATTATTATCGCTATAACTGTTATTATTATTCTTGTTACTATTATTACTGTCCGTATTACGCTTGCCTTTATCCTTAATACTATTATTATTATCGCTATAACTGTTATTATTATTCTTGTTACTATTATTATTATCCCTATTCCTCTTCTCTTTCACCTTATAACTATTATTATTATCCTTATTATTATTATTATTATCGCTATAACTGTTATTATTATTCTTATTACTATTACTATTATCCCTATTCCTCTTGTCTTTATCCTTATAACTATTATTATTATACTTATTATTATTATTATTATTATAATTATCGCTTTAACTGTTATTATTATCCTTATTACTATTATTATTATCGCTATAACCTGTATTATTATTTTTATTACTACTACTATTATCCCCATTCCTCTTGTCTTTATCCTTATAACTATTATTATTATCCTTATTATTATTATTATTATCGCTATAACTGTTATTATTATCCTTATTACTATTATTATTATCGCTATAACTGTTATTATTATGCTTATTCCATTGTTACTATCCCTATTACTGTTGTCTATATCCTTATAACTATTATTATTATCCTTATTACTATTATTATTATCGCTATAACTGTTATTATTATTCATGTTACTATTATTACTGTCCGTATTACTCTTGCCTTTATCGTTAATACTATTATTATTATCGCTATAACTGTTATTATTATCCTTATTACTTTTATTATTATCGCTATAACTGTTATTATTATTCTTGTTACTATTATTATTATCCCTATTCCTCTTGTCTTTCACCTTATAACTATTATTATTATCGCTATAACTGTTATTATTATCCTTAATACTATTATTATTATCGCTATAACTGTTATTATTATTCTTATTACTATTATTATTATCGCTTTAACTGTTATTATTATTCTTATTACTATTATTATTATCGCTATAACTGTTATTATTATTCTTATTACTATTACTATTATCCCTATTCCTCTTGTCTTCATCCTTATAACTATTATTATTATCCTTATTATTATTATTATTATCGCTATAACTGTTATTATTATTCTTGTTACTATTATTACTGTCCGTATTACGCTTGCCTTTATCCTTAATACTATTATTATTATCGCTATAACTGTTATTATTATTCTTGTTACTATTATTATTATCCCTATTCCTCTTCTCTTTCACCTTATAACTATTATTATTATCCTTATTATTATTATTATTATTATCGCTATAACTGTTATTATTATTCTTATTACTATTACTATTATCCCTATTCCTCTTGTCTTTATCCTTATAACTATTATTATTATCCATATTATTATTATTATTATTATTATTATCGCTTTAACTGTTATTATTATCCTTATTACTATTATTATTATCGCTATAACCTGTATTATTATTTTTATTACTACTACTATTATCCCCATTCCTCTTGTCTTTATCCTTATAACTATTATTATTATCCTTATTGTTATTATTATTATCGCTATAACTGTTATTATTATCCTTATTACTATTATTATTATCGCTATAACTGTTATTATTATGCTTATTCCATTGTTACTATCCCTATTACTCTTGTCTATATCCTTATAACTATTATTATTATCCTTATTACTATTATTATTATCGCTATAACTGTTATTATTATTCATGTTACTATTATTACTGTCCGTATTACTCTTGCCTTTATCGTTAATACTATTATTATTATCGCTATAACTGTTATTATTATCCTTATTACTTTTATTATTATCGCTATAACTGTTATTATTATCCTTAATACTATTATTATTATCGCTATAACTGTTATTATTATTCTTATTACTATTATTATTATCGCTTTAACTGTTATTATTATTCTTATTACTATTATTATTATCGCTATAACTGTTATTATTATTCTTATTACTATTACTATTATCCCTATTCCTCTTGTCTTTATCCTTATAACTATTATTATTATCCTTATTATTATTATTATTATCGCTATAACTGTTATTATTATTCTTGTTACTATTATTACTGTCCGTATTACTCTTGCCTTTATCGTTAATACTATTATTATTATCGCAATAACTGTTATTATTATTCTTGTTACTATTATTATTATCCCTATTCCTCTTGTCTTTCTCCTTATAACTATTATTATTATCGCTATAACTGTTATTATTATTCTTAATACTATTATTATTATCGCTTTAACTGTTATTATTATTCTTATTACTACTACTATTATCCCTATTCCTCTTGTCTTTATCCTTATAACTATTATTATTATCCTTATTATTATTATTATTATCGCTATAACTGTTATTATTATCCTTATTACTATTATCATTATCGCTATAACTGTTATTATTATGCTTATTCTATTGTTACTATCCCTATTACTCTTGTCTATATCCTTATAACTATTATTATTATCCTTATTACTATTATTATTATCGCTATAACTGTTATTATTATTCATGTTACTATTATTACTGTCCGTATTACTCTTGCCTTTATCCTTAATACTATTATTATTATCGCTATAACTGTTATTATTATTCTTGTTACTATTACTATTATCCCTATTCCTCTTGTCTTTCTCCTTATAACTATTATTATTATCGCTATAACTGCTATTATTATCCTTAATACTATTATTATTATCGCTGTAACTGTTATTATTATTCTTATTACTATTACTATTATCCCCATTCCTCTTGTCTTTATCCTTATAACTATTATTATTATCCATATTATTATTATTATTATCGCTATAACTGTTATTATTATCCTTATTACTATTATCATTATCGCTATAACTGTTATTTTTATGCTTATTCTATTGTTACTATCCCTATTACTCTTGTCTATATCCTTATAACTATTATTATTATCCTTATTACTATTATTATTATCGCTATAACTGTTATTATTATCCTTATTACTATTATTATTATCGCTATAACTGTTATTATTATGCTTATTCCATTGTTACTATCCCAATTACTCTTGTCTATATCCTTATAACTATTATTTTTATCCTTATTACTACTATTATTATCGCTATAACTGTTATTATCATCCTTAATACTATTATTATTATCGCTATAACTGTTATTATTATCCTTATTACTATTATTATTATCGCTATAACTGTTATTATTATTCTTGTTACTATTATTATTATCCCTATTCCTCTTGTCTTTCACCTTATAACTATTATTATTATCGCTATAACTGTTATTATTATCCTTAATACTATTATTATTATCGCTATAACTGTTATTATTATTCTTATTACTATTATTATTATCGCTTTAACTGTAATTATTATTCTTATTACTATTATTATTATCGCTATAACTGTTATTATTATTCTTATTACTATTACTATTATCCCTATTCCTCTTGTCTTTATCCTTATAACTATTATTATTATCCTTATTATTATTATTATTATTATTATTATTATCGCTTTAACTGTTATTATTATCCTTATTACTATTATTATTATCGCTATAACCTGTATTATTATTTTTATTACTACTACTATTATCCCCATTCCTCTTGTCTTTATCCTTATAACTATTATTATTATCCTTATTATTATTATTATTATCGCTATAACTGTTATTATTATCCTTATTACTATTATTATTATCGCTATAACTGTTATTATTATGCTTATTCCATTGTTACTATCCCTATTACTCTTGTCTATATCCTTATAACTATTATTATTATCCTTATTACTATTATTATTATCCTTATTACTATTATCATTATCGCTATAAATGTTATTTTTATGCTTATTCTATTGTTACTATCCCTATTACTCTTGTCTTTATCCTTATAACTATTATTATTATCCATATTATTATTATTATTATCGCTATAACTGTTATTATTATCCTTATTACTATTATCATTATCGCTATAACTGTTATTTTTATGCTTATTCTATTGTTACTATCCCTATTACTCTTGTCTATATCCTTATAACTATTATTATTATCGCTATAACTGTTATTATTATGCTTATTCTATTGTTACTATCCCTATTACTCTTGTCTATATCCTTATAACTATTATTATTATCCTTATTACTATTATTATTATCGCTATAACTGTTATTATTATCCTTATTACTATTATTATTATCGCTATAACTGTTATTATTATGCTTATTCCATTGTTACTATCCCTATTACTCTTGTCTATATCCTTATAACTATTATTATTATCCTTATTACTATTATTATTATCCTTATTACTATTATTATTATCGCTATAACTGTTATTATTATTCATGTTACTATTATTACTGTCCGTATTACTCTTGCCTTTATCGTTAATACTATTATTATTATCGCTATAACTGTTATTATTATTCTTGTTACTATTATTATTATCCCTATTCCTCTTGTCTTTCACCTTATAACTATTATTATTATCGCTATAACTGTTATTATTATTCTTATTACTATTATTATTATCGCTTTAACTGTTATTATTATTCTTATTACTATTATTATTATCGCTATAACTGTTATTATTATTCGTATTACTATTACTATTATCCCTATTCCTCTTGTCTTTATCCTTATAACTATTATTATTATCCTTATTATTATTATTATTATCGCTATAACTGTTATTATTATCCTTATTACTATTATCATTATCGCTATAACTGTTATTTTTATGCTTATTCTATTGTTACTATCCCTATTACTCTTGTCTATATCCTTATAACTATTATTATTATCGCTATAACTGTTATTATTATGCTTATTCTATTGTTACTATCCCTATTACTCTTGTCTATATCCTTATAACTATTATTATTATCCTTATTACTATTATTATTATCGCTATAACTGTTATTATTATCCTTATTACTATTATTATTATCGCTATAACTGTTATTATTATTCTTATTACTATTTCTATTATCCCCATTCCTCTTGTCTTTATCCTTATAACTATTATTATTATCCTTATTATTATTATTATTATCGCTATAACTGTTATTATTATCCTTATTACTATTATTATTATCGCTATAACTGTTATTATTATTCGTATTACTATTACTATTATCCCTATTCCTCTTGTCTTTATCCTTATAACTATTATTATTATCCTTATTATTATTATTATTATCGCTATAACTGTTATTATTATCCTTATTACTATTATCATTATCGCTATAAATGTTATTTTTATGCTTATTCTATTGTTACTATCCCTATTACTCTTGTCTATATCCTTATAACTATTATTATTATCGCTATAACTGTTATTATTATCCTTATTACTATTATCATTATCGCTATAACTGTTATTTTTATGCTTATTCTATTGTTACTATCCCTATTACTCTTGTCTATATCCTTATAACTATTAGTATTATCGCTATAACTGTTATTATTATGCTTATTCTATTGTTACTATCCCTATTACTCTTGTCTATATCCTTATAACTATTATTATTATCCTTATTACTATTATTATTATCGCTATAACTGTTATTATCATCCTTATTACTATTATTATTATCGCTATAACTGTTATTATTATTCTTATTACTATTTCTATTATCCCCATTCCTCTTGTCTTTATCCTTATAACTATTATTATTATCCTTATTATTATTATTATTATCGCTATAACTGTTATTATTATCCTTATTACTATTATTATTATCGCTATAACTGTTATTATTATGCTTATTCCATTGTTACTATCCCTATTACTCTTGTCTATATCCTTATAACTATTATTATTATCCTTATTACTATTATTATTATCGCTATAACTGTTATTATTATTCATGTTACTATTATTACTGTCCGTATTACTCTTGCCTTTATCCTTAATACTATTATTATTATCGCTATAACTGTTATTATTATTCTTGTTACTATTATTATTATCCCTATTCCTCTTGTCTTTCACCTTATAACTATTATTATTATCGCTATAACTGTTATTATTATCCTTAATACTATTATTATTATCGCTATAACTGTTATTATTATTCTTATTACTATTATTATTATCGCTTTAACTGTTATTATTATTCTTATTATTATTACTATTATCCCTATTCCTCTTGTCTTTATCCTTATAACTATTATTATTATCCTTATTATTATTATTATTATCGCTATAACTGTTATTATTATTCTTGTTACTACTATTACTGTCCGTATTACTCTTGCCTTTATCCTTAATACTATTATTATTATCGCTATAACTGTTATTATTATCCGTATTACTATTATTATTATCGCTATCACTGTTATTATTATGCTTATTCTATTGTTACTATCCCTATTATATTGTCTATATCACTATAACTATTATTATTATCCTTATTACTATTATTATTATCGCTGTAACTGTTATTATTATTCATGTTACTATTATTACTGTCCGTATTACTCTTGCCTTTATCCTTAATACTATTATTATTATCGCTATAACTGTTATTATTATCCTTATTACTATTATTATCATCGCTATAACTGTTATTATTATGCGTATTCTATCGTTACTATCCCTATTATCTTGTCTATATCCTTATAACTATTATTATTATCGCTATAACTGTTATTATTATTCTTGTTTCTATTACTATTATCCCTATTGCTCTTGTCTTTATCCTTATAACTATTATTATTATCCTTATTATTATTATTATTATCGCTATAACTGTTATTATTATCCATATTACTATTATCATTATCGCTATAACTGTTATTTTTATGCTTATTCTATTGTTACTATCCCTATTACTCTTGTCTATATCCTTATAACTATTATTATTATCGCTATAACTGTTATTATTATTCTTATTACTATTATTACTGTCCGTATTACTCTTGCCTTTATCCACAATACTATTATTATTAGTATCGCTATAACTGTTATTATTATCCTGATTACTATTATTATTATCGCTATAACTGTTATTATTATGCGTATTCTATCGTTACTATCCCTATTATCTTGTCTATATCCTTATAACTATTATTATTATCGCTACAACTGTTATTATTATTCTTGTTACTATTACTATTATCCCTATTCCTCTTGTCTTTATCCTTATAACTATTATTATTATCCTTATTATTACTATTATTATCGCTATAACTGTTATTATTATCCTTATTACTATTATCATTATCGCTATAACTGTTATTTTTATGCTTATTCTATTGTTACTATCCCTATTACTCTCGTCTATATCCTTATAACTATTATTATTATCGCTTTAACTGTTATTATTATTCTTATTACTATTATTATTATCGCTATAACTGTTATTATTATTCATATTACTATTACTATTATCCCTATTCCTCTTGTCTTTATCCTTATAACTATTATTATTATCCTTATTATTATTATTATTATCGCCATAACTGTTATTATTATTCTTGTTACTGTTATTACTGTCCGTATTACTCTTGCCTTTATCCTTAATACTATTATTATTATCGCTGTAACTGTTATTATTATTCTTATTACTATTACTATTATCCCTATTCCTCTTGTCTTTATCCTTATAACTATTATTATTATCCATATTATTATTATTATTATCGCTATAACTGTTATTATTATCCTTATTACTATTATCATTATCGCTATAACTGTTATTTTTATGCTTATTCTATTGTTACTATCCCTATTACTCTTGTCTATATCCTTAATACTATTATTATTATCGCTATAACTTATTATTATTCTTGTTACTATTATTATTATCCCTATTCCTCTTGTCTTTCACCTTATAACTATTATTATTATCGCTATAACTGTTATTATTATCCTTAATACTATTATTATTATCGCTATAACTGTTATTATTATTCTTATTACTATTATTATTATCGCTTTAACTGTTATTATTATTCTTATTACTATTATTATTATCGCTATAACTGTTATTATTATTCGTATTACTATTACTATTATCCCTATTCCTCTTGTCTTTATCCTTATAACTATTATTATTATCCTTATTATTATTATTATTATCGCTATGACTGTTATTATTATTCTTGTTACTATTATTACTGTCCGTATTACTCTTGCCTTTATCCTTAATACTATTATTATTATCGCTATAACTGTTATTATTATTCTTGTTACTATTATTACTGTCCGTATTACTCTTGCCTTTATCCTTAATACTATTATTATTATCGCTATAACTGTTATTATTATTCTTATTACTATTACTATTATCCCCATTCCTCTTGTCTTTATCCTTATAACTATTATTATTATCCTTATTATTAATATTATTATCGCTATAACTGTTATTATTATCTTTATTACTATTATTATTATCGCTATAACTGTTATTATTATGCTTATTCTATTGTTACTATCCCTATTACTCTTGTCTATATCCTTATAACTATTATTATTATCCTTATTACTATTATTATTATCGCTATAACTGTTATTATTATGCTTATTCTATTGTTACTATCCCTATTACTCTTGTCTATATCCTTATAAGTATTATTATTATCGCTATAACTGTTATTATTATTCTTATTACTATTATTACTGTCCGTATTACTCTTGCCTTTATCCTTAATACTATTATTATTATCGCTATAACTGTTATTATTATCCTTATTACTATTATTATTATCGCTATAACTGTTATTATTATGCGTATTCTATCGTTACTATCCCTATTATCTTGTCTATATCCTTATAACTATTATTATTATCGCTATAACTGTTATTATTATTCTTGTTACTATTACTATTATCCCTATTCCTCTTGTCTTTATCCTTATAACTATTATTATTATCCTTATTATTATTATTATTATCGCTATAACTGTTATTATTATCCTTATTACTATTATCATTATCGCTATAAATGTTATTTTTATGCTTATTCTATTGTTACTATCCCTATTACTCTTGTCTATATCCTTATAACTATTATTATTATCGCTATAACTGTTATTATTATCCTTATTACTATTATCATTATCGCTATAACTGTTATTTTTATGCTTATTCTATTGTTACTATCCCTATTACTCTTGTCTATATCCTTATAACTATTATTATTATCGCTATAACTGTTATTATTATGCTTATTCTATTGTTACTATCCCTATTACTCTTGTCTATATCCTTATAACTGTTATTATTATCCTTATTACTATTATTATTATCGCTATAACTGTTATTATTATTCTTATTACTATTTCTATTATCCCCATTCCTCTTGTCTTTATCCTTATAACTATTATTATTATCCTTATTATTATTATTATTATCGCTATAACTGTTATTATTATCCTTATTACTATTATTATTATCGCTATAACTGTTATTATTATGCTTATTCCATTGTTACTATCCCTATTACTCTTGTCTATATCCTTATAACTATTATTATTATCCTTATTACTATTATTATTATCGCTATAACTGTTATTATTATTCATGTTACTATTATTACTGTCCGCATTACTCTTGCCTTTATCCTTAATACTATTATTATTATCGCTATAACTGTTATTATTATTCTTGTTACTATTATTATTATCCCTATTCCTCTTGTCTTTCACCTTATAACTATTATTATTATCGCTATAACTGTTATTATTATCCTTAATACTATTATTATTATCGCTATAACTGTTATTATTATTCTTATTACTATTATTATTATCGCTTTAACTGTTATTATTATTCTTATTATTATTATTATTATCGCTATAACTGTTATTATTATTCTTATTACTATTACTATTATCCCTATTCCTCTTGTCTTTATCCTTATAACTATTATTATTATCCTTATTATTATTATTATTATCGCTATAACTGTTATTATTATTCTTGTTACTACTATTACTGTCCGTATTACTCTTGCCTTTATCCTTAATACTATTATTATTATCGCTATAACTGTTATTATTATCCGTATTACTATTATTATTATCGCTATCACTGTTATTATTATGCTTATTCTATTGTTACTATCCCTATTATATTGTCTATATCACTATAACTATTATTATTATCCTTATTACTATTATTATTATCGCTGTAACTGTTATTATTATTCATGTTACTATTATTACTGTCCGTATTACTCTTGCCTTTATCGTTAATACTATTATTATTATCGCAATAACTGTTATTATTATTCTTGTTACTATTATTATTATCGCTATAACTGTTATTATTATCCTTAATACTATTATTATTATCGCTATAACTGTTATTATTATGCTTATTCTATTGTTACTATCCCTATTACTCTTGTCTATATCCTTATAACTATTATTATTATCGCTATAACTGTTATTATTATTCTTATTACTATTACTATTATCCCTATACCTCTTGTCTTTATCCTTATAACTATTATTATTATTATCGCTATAACTGTTATTATTATGCTTATTCTATTGTTACTATCCCTATTACTCTTGTCTATATCCTTATAACTATTATTATTATCCTTATTACTATTATTATTATCGCTATAACTGTTATTATTATTCTTGTTACTATTATTACTGTCCGTATTACTCTTGCCTTTATCCTTAATACTATTATTATTATCGCTATAACTGTTATTATTATCCGTATTACTATTATTATTATCGCTATAACTGTTATTATTATGCTTATTCTATTGTTACTATCCCTATTATCTTGTCTATATCATTATAACTATTATTATTATCTTTATTACTATTATTATTATCGCTATAACTGTTATTATTATTCATGTTACTATTATTACTGTCCGTATTACTCTTGCCTTTATCGTTAATACTATTATTATTATCGCAATAACTGTTATTATTATTCTTGTTACTATTATTATTATCCCTATTCCTCTTGTCTTTCTCCTTATAACTATTATTATTATCGCTATAACTGTTATTATTATCCTTAATACTATTATTATTATCGCTATAACTGTTATTATTATTCATGTTACTATTATTACTGTCCGTATTACTCTTGCCTTTATCCTTAATACTATTATTATTATCGCTATAACTGTTATTATTATTCTTGTTACTATTATTATTATCCCTATTCCTCTTGTCTTTCTCCTTATAACTATTATTATTATCCTTATTATTATTATTATTATCGCTATAACTGTTATTATTATTCTTATTACTATTACTATTATCCCTATTCCTCTTGTCTTTATCCTAATAACTATTATTATTATCCTTATTATTGTTATTATTATTATTATTATTATCGCTATAACTGTTTTTATTATCCTTATTACTATTATTATTATCGCTATAACTGTTATTATTATTCTTATTACTATTACTATTATCCCCATTCCTCTTGTCTTTATCCTTATAACTATTATTATTATCCTTATTATTAATATTATTATCGCTATAACTGTTATTATTATCCTTATTACTATTATTATTATCGCTATAACTGTTATTATTATGCTTATTCTATTGTTACTATCCCTATTACTCTTGTCTATATCCTTATAACTATTATTATTATCGCTATAACTGTTATTATTATTCTTGTTACTATTACTATTATCCCTATTCCTCTTGTCTTTATCCTTATAACTATTATTATTATCCTTATTATTATTATTATTATCGCTATAACTGTTATTATTATCCTTATTACTATTATCATTATCGCTATAACTGTTATTTTTATGCTTATTCTATTGTTACTATCCCTATTACTCTTGTCTATATCCTTATAACTATTATTATTATACTTATTACTATTATTATTATCGCTATAACTGTTATTATTATCCTTATTACTATTATTATTATCGCTATAACTGTTATTATTATTCTTATTACTATTTCTATTATCCCCATTCCTCTTGTCTTTATCCTTATAACTATTATTATTATCCTTATTATTATTATTATTATCGCTATAACTGTTATTATTATCCTTATTACTATTATTATTATCGCTATAACTGTTATTATTATGCTTATTCCATTGTTACTATCCCTATTACTATTGTCTATATCCTTATAACTATTATTATTATCCTTCTTACTATTATTATTATCGCTATAACTGTTATTATTATTCATGTTACTATTATTACTGTCCGTATTACTCTTGCCTTTATCCTTAATACTATTATTATTATCGCTATAACTGTTATTATTATTCTTGTTACTATTATTATTATCCCTATTCCTCTTGTCTTTCACCTTATAACTATTATTATTATCGCTATAACTGTTATTATTATCCTTAATACTATTATTATTATCGCTATAACTGTTATTATTATTCTTATTACTATTATTATTATCGCTTTAACTGTTATTATTATTCTTATTACTATTATTATTATCGCTATAACTGTTATTATTATTCATATTACTATTACTATTATCCCTATTCCTCTTGTCTTTATCCTTATAACTATTATTATTATCCTTATTATTATTATTATTATCGCTATAACTGTTATTATTATTCTTGTTACTATTATTACTGTCCGTATTACTCTTGCCTTTATCCTTAATACTATTATTATTATCGCTATAACTGTTATTATTATCCGTATTACTATTATTATTATCGCTATCACTGTTATTATTATGCTTATTCTATTGTTACTATCCCTATTATCTTGTCTATATCATTATAACTATTATTATTATCCTTATTACTATTATTATTATCGCTATAACTGTTATTATTATTCATGTTACTATTATTACTGTCCGTATTACTCTTGCCTTTATCGTTAATACTATTATTATTATCCCTATTCCTCTTGTCTTTCACCTTACAACTATTATTATTATCGCTATAACTGTTATTATTATCCTTAATACTATTATTATTATCGCTATAACTGTTATTATTATCCTTATTACTATTATTATTATCGCTATAACTGTTATTATTATTCTTATTACTATTACTATTATCCCCATTCCTCTTGTCTTTATCCTTCTAACTATTATTATTATCCTTATTATTATTATTATTATCGCTATAACTGTTATTATTATCCTTATTACTATTATTATTATCGCTATAACTGTTATTATTATTCTTATTACTATTACTATTATCCCTATACCTCTTGTCTTTATCCTTATAGCTATTATTATTATTATCGCTATAACTGTTATTATTATGCATATTCTATTATTACTATCCCTATTACTCTTGTCTATATCCTTATAACTATTATTATTATCCTTCTTACTATTATTATTATCGCTATAACTGTTATTATTATTCTTGTTACTATTATTACTGTCCGTATTACTCTTGCCTTTATCCTTAATACTATTATTATTATCGCTATAACTGTTATTATTATCCGTATTACTATTATTATTATCGCTATAACTGTTATTATTATCCTTATTACTATTATTATTATCGCTATAACTGTTATTATTATTCTTGTTACTATTATTACTGTCCGTATTACTCTTGCCTTTATCCTTAATACTATTATTATTATCGCTATAACTGTTATTATTATCCGTATTACTATTATTATTATCGCTATCACTGTTATTATTATGCTTATTCTATTGTTACTATCCCTATTATCTTGTCTATATCATTATAACTATTATTATTATCCTTATTACTATTATTATTATCGCTATAACTGTTATTATTATTCATGTTACTATTATTACTGTCCGTATTACTCTTGCCTTTATCGTTAATACTATTATTATTATCCCTATTCCTCTTGTCTTTCACCTTACAACTATTATTATTATCGCTATAACTGTTATTATTATCCTTAATACTATTATTATTATCGCTATAACTGTTATTATTATCCTTATTACTATTATTATTATCGCTATAACTGTTATTATTATTCTTATTACTATTACTATTATCCCCCATTCCTCTTGTCTTTATCCTTCTAACTATTATTATTATCCTTATTATTATTATTATTATCGCTATAACTGTTATTATTATCCTTATTACTATTATTATTATCGCTATAACTGTTATTATTATTCTTATTACTATTACTATTATCCCTATACCTCTTGTCTTTATCCTTATAGCTATTATTATTATTATCGCTATAACTGTTATTATTATGCATATTCTATTATTACTATCCCTATTACTCTTGTCTATATCCTTATAACTATTATTATTATCCTTCTTACTATTATTATTATCGCTATAACTGTTATTATTATTCTTGTTACTATTATTACTGTCCGTATTACTCTTGCCTTTATCCTTAATACTATTATTATTATCGCTATAACTGTTATTATTATCCGTATTACTATTATTATTATCGCTATAACTGTTATTATTATCCTTATTACTATTATTATTATCGCTATAACTGTTATTATTATTCTTATTACTATTGCTATTATCCCCATTCCTCTTGTCTTTATCCTTCTAACTATTATTATTATCCTTATTATTATTATTATTATTATCGCTATAACTGTTATTATTATTCTCATTACTATTACTATGATCCCTATTCCTCTTGTCTTTATCCTTATAACTATTATTCTTATCCTTATTATTATTATCATTATCGCAATAACTGTTATTATTATGTTTATTCTATTGTTACTATCCCTATTACTCTTGTCTATATCCTTATAACTATTATTATTATCGCTATAACTGTTATTATTATTCTTATTACTATTACTATTATCCCTATTCCTCTTGTCTTTATCCTTATAACTATTATTATTATCGCTATAACCTGTTATTATTATTCTTATTACTATTACTATAATCCTATTCCTCTTGTCTTTATCCTTATAACTATTATTATTATCCTTATTATTATTATTATTATCGCTATAACTGTTATTATTATCCTTATTACTATTATTATTATCGCTATAACTGTTATTATTATGCTTATTCTATTGTTACTATCCCTATTACTCTTGTCTATATCCTTATAACTATTATTATTATCGCTATAACTGTTATTATTATTCTTATTACTATTACTATTATCCCTATACCTCTTGTCTTTATCCTTATAACTATTATTATTATTATCGCTATAACTGTTATTATTATGCTTATTCCTATTGTTACTATCCCTATTACTCTTGTCTATATCATTATAACTATTATTATTATCCTTATTACTATTATTATTATCGCTATAACTGTTATTATTATTCATGTTACTATTATTACTGTCCGTATTACTCTTGCCTTTATCGTTAATACTATTATTATTATCGCAATAACTGTTATTATTATTCTTGTTACTATTATTATTATCCCTATTCCTCTTGTCTTTCACCTACAACTATTATTATTATCGCTATAACTGTTATTATTATCCTTAATACTATTATTATTATCGCTATAACTGTTATTATTATCCTTATTACTATTATTATTATCGCTATAACTGTTATTATTATTCTTATTACTATTACTATAATCCTACTCCTCTTGTCTTTATCCTTATAACTATTATTATTATCCTTATTATTATTATTATTATCGCTATAACTGTTATTATTATCCTTATTACTATTATTATTATCGCTATAACTGTTATTATTATGCTGATTCTATTGTTACTATCCCTATTACTCTTGTCTATATCCTTATTTACTATTATTATTATCGCTATAACTGTTATTATTATTCATGTTACTATTATTACTGTCCGTATTACTCTTGCCTTTATCGTCAATACTATTATTATTATCGCTATAACTGTTATTATTATCCTTATTACTATTATTATTATCGCTATAACTGTTATTATTATTCTTATTACTATTACTATTATCCCTATTCCTCTTGTCTTTATCCTTGTAACTATTATTATTATCCTTATTATTATTATTATTATTATTATTATTATCGTAATAACTGTTATTATTAGCCTTATTACTATTATTATTATCGCTATAACTGTTATTATTATTCTTGTTATTATTATTACTGTCCGTATTGCTCTTGCCTTTATCCTTAATACTATTATTATTATCGCTATAACTGTTATTATTATCCTTATTACTATTATTATTATCGCTATAACTGTTATTATTATTCTTATTACTATTACTATTATCCCCATTCCTCTTGTCTTTATCCTTATAACTATTATTATTATCCTTATTATTATTATTATTATCGCTATAACTGTTATTATTATCCTTATTACTATTATTATTATCGCTATAACTGCTATTATTATGCTTATTCCATTGTTACTATCCCTATTACTCTTGTCTATATCCTTATAACTATTATTATTATCCTTATTACTATTATTATTATCGCTATAACTGTTATTATTATTCATGTTACTATTATTACTGTCCTTATTACTCTTGCCTTTATCCTTAAAACTATTATTATTATCGCTATAACTGCTATTATTATTCTTGTTACTATTATTATTATCCCTTTTCCTCTTGTCTTTCTCCTTATAACTATTATTATTATCCTTATTATTATTATTATTATCGCTATAACTGTTATTATTATCCTTATTACTATTATTATTATCGCTATAACTGTTATTATTATGCTTATTCCATTGTTACTATCCCTATTACTCTTGTCTATATCCTTATAACTATTATTATTATCCTTAATACTATTATTATTATCGCTATAACTGTTATTATTATTCTTGTTACTATTATTATTATCCCTATTCCTCTTGTCTTTCTCCTTATAACTATTATTATTATCGCTATAACTGTTATTATTCTCCTTATTACTATTATCATTATCGCTATAACTGTTATTATTATGCTTATTCTATTGTTACTATCCCTATTACTCTTGTCTATATCCTTATAACTATTATTATTATCCTTATTACTATTATTATTATCGCTATAACTGTTATTATTATTCATGTTACTATTATTACTGTCCGTATTACTCTTGCCTTTATCCTTAATACTATTATTATTATCGCTATAACTGTTATTATTATTCTTGTTACTATTACTATTATCCCTATTCCTCTTGTCTTTCTCCTTATAACTATTATTATTATCCTTATTACTATTATTATTATCGCTATAACTGTTATTATTATCCTTATTACTATTATCATTATCGCTATAACTGTTATTATTATGCTTATTCTATTGTTACTATCCCTATTACTCTTGTCTATATCCTTATAACTATTATTATTATCCTTATTACTATTATTATTATCGCTATAACTGTTATTATTATTCATGTTACTATTATTACTGTCCTCATTACTCTTGCCTTTATCCTTAAAACTATTATTATTATCGCTATAACTGCTATTATTATTCTTGTTACTATTATTATTATCCCTATTCCTCTTGTCTTTCTCCTTATAACTATTATTATTATCCTTATTATTATTATTATTATCGCTATAACTGTTATTATTATCCTTATTACTATTATTATTATCGCTATAACTGTTATTATTATGCTTATTCCATTGTTACTATCCCTATTACTCTTGTCTATATCCTTATAACTATTATTATTATCCTTAATACTATTATTATTATCGCTATAACTGTTATTATTATTCTTGTTACTATTATTATTATCCCTATTCCTCTTGTCTTTCTCCTTATAACTATTATTATTATCGCTATAACTGTTATTATTATCCTTATTACTATTATCATTATCGCTATAACTGTTATTATTATGCTTATTCTATTGTTACTATCCCTATTACTCTTGTCTATATCCTTATAACTATTATTATTATCCTTATTACTATTATTATTATCGCTATAACTGTTATTATTATTCATGTTACTATTATTACTGTCCGCATTACTCTTGCCTTTATCCTTAATACTATTATTATTATCGCTATAACTGTTATTATTATTCTTGTTACTATTACTATTATCCCTATTCCTCTTGTCTTTATCCTTATAACTATTATTATTATCCTTATTATTATTATTATTATTATTATTATCGCTTTAACTGTTATTATTATTCTTATTACTATTATTATTATCGCTATAACTGTTATTATTATTCTTATTACTATTACTATTATCCCCATTCCTCTTGTCTTTATCCTTATAACTATTATTATTATCCTTATTATTATTATTATTATCGCTATAACTGTTATTATTATCCTTATTACTATTATTATTATCGCTATAACTGTTATTATTATGCTTATTCCATTGTTACTATCCCTATTACTCTTGTCTATATCCTTATAACTATTATTATTATCGTTAATACTATTATTATTATCGCTATAACTGTTATTATTATTCATGTTACTATTATTACTGTCCGTATTACTCTTGCCTTTATCGTTAATACTATTATTATTATGGCTATAACTGTTATTATTATCCTTATTACTATTATTATTATCGCTATAACTGTTATTATTATTCTTATTACTATTACTATTATCCCTATTCCTCTTGTCTTTATCCTTGTAACTATTATTATTATCCTTATTATTATTATTATTATTAATATTATTATCGTAATAACTGTTATTATTATCCTTATTACTATTATTATTATCGCTATAACTGTTATTATTATTCTTGTTATTATTATTACTGTCCGTATTGCTCTTGCCTTTATCCTTAATACTATTATTATTATCGCTATAACTGTTATTATTATCCTTATTACTATTATTATTATCGCTATAACTGTTATTATTATTCTTATTACTATTACTATTATCCCCATTCCTCTTGTCTTTATCCTTATAACTATTATTATTATCCTTATTATTATTATTATTATCGCTATAACTGTTATTATTATCCTTATTACTATTATTATTATCGCTATAACTGCTATTATTATGCTTATTCCATTGTTACTATCCCTATTAATCTTGTCTATATCCTTATAACTATTATTATTATCCTTATTACTATTATTATTATCGCTATAACTGTTATTATTATTCATGTTACTATTATTACTGTCCTTATTACTCTTGCCTTTATCCTTAAAACTATTATTATTATCGCTATAACTGCTATTATTATTCTTGTTACTATTATTATTATCCCTATTCCTCTTGTCTTTCTCCTTATAACTATTATTATTATCCTTATTACTATTATTATTATCGCTATAACTGTTATTATTATTCATGTTACTATTATTACTGTCCGTATTACTCTTGCCTTTATCGTCAATACTATTATTATTATCGCTATAACTGTTATTATTATCCTTATTACTATTATTATTATCGCTATAACTGTTATTATTATTCTTATTACTATTACTATTATCCCTATTCCTCTTGTCTTTATCCTTGTAACTATTATTATTATCCTTATTATTATTATTATTATTATTATTATTATCGTAATAACTGTTATTATTATCCTTATTACTATTATTATTATCGCTATAACTGTTATTATTATTCTTGTTATTATTATTACTGTCCGTATTGCTCTTGCCTTTATCCTTAATACTATTATTATTATCGCTATAACTGTTATTATTATCCTTATTACTATTATTATTATCGCTATAACTGTTATTATTATTCTTATTACTATTACTATTATCCCCATTCCTCTTGTCTTTATCCTTATAACTATTATTATTATCCTTATTATTATTATTATTATCGCTATAACTGTTATTATTATCCTTATTACTATTATTATTATCGCTATAACTGCTATTATTATGCTTATTCCATTGTTACTATCCCTATTACTCTTGTCTATATCCTTATAACTATTATTATTATCCTTATTACTATTATTATTATCGCTATAACTGTTATTATTATTCATGTTACTATTATTACTGTCCTTATTACTCTTGCCTTTATCCTTAAAACTATTATTATTATCGCTATAACTGCTATTATTATTCTTGTTACTATTATTATTATCCCTTTTCCTCTTGTCTTTCTCCTTATAACTATTATTATTATCCTTATTATTATTATTATTATCGCTATAACTGTTATTATTATCCTTATTACTATTATTATTATCGCTATAACTGTTATTATTATGCTTATTCCATTGTTACTATCCCTATTACTCTTGTCTATATCCTTATAACTATTATTATTATCCTTAATACTATTATTATTATCGCTATAACTGTTATTATTATTCTTGTTACTATTATTATTATCCCTATTCCTCTTGTCTTTCTCCTTATAACTATTATTATTATCGCTATAACTGTTATTATTCTCCTTATTACTATTATCATTATCGCTATAACTGTTATTATTATGCTTATTCTATTGTTACTATCCCTATTACTCTTGTCTATATCCTTATAACTATTATTATTATCCTTATTACTATTATTATTATCGCTATAACTGTTATTATTATTCATGTTACTATTATTACTGTCCGTATTACTCTTGCCTTTATCCTTAATACTATTATTATTATCGCTATAACTGTTATTATTATTCTTGTTACTATTACTATTATCCCTATTCCTCTTGTCTTTCTCCTTATAACTATTATTATTATCCTTATTACTATTATTATTATCGCTATAACTGTTATTATTATCCTTATTACTATTATCATTATCGCTATAACTGTTATTATTATGCTTATTCTATTGTTACTATCCCTATTACTCTTGTCTATATCCTTATAACTATTATTATTATCCTTATTACTATTATTATTATCGCTATAACTGTTATTATTATTCATGTTACTATTATTACTGTCCTTATTACTCTTGCCTTTATCCTTAAAACTATTATTATTATCGCTATAACTGCTATTATTATTCTTGTTACTATTATTATTATCCCTATTCCTCTTGTCTTTCTCCTTATAACTATTATTATTATCCTTATTATTATTATTATTATCGCTATAACTGTTATTATTATCCTTATTACTATTATTATTATCGCTATAACTGTTATTATTATGCTTATTCCATTGTTACTATCCCTATTACTCTTGTCTATATCCTTATAACTATTATTATTATCCTTAATACTATTATTATTATCGCTATAACTGTTATTATTATCCTTATTACTATTATCATTATCGCTATAACTGTTATTATTATGCTTATTCTATTGTTACTATCCCTATTACTCTTGTCTATATCCTTATAACTATTATTATTATCCTTATTACTATTATTATTATCGCTATAACTGTTATTATTATTCATGTTACTATTATTACTGTCCGTATTACTCTTGCCTTTATCCTTAATACTATTATTATTATCGCTATAACTGTTATTATTATTCTTGTTACTATTACTATTATCCCTATTCCTCTTGTCTTTATCCTTATAACTATTATTATTATCCTTATTATTATTATTATTATTATTATTATCGCTTTAACTGTTATTATTATTCTTATTACTATTACTATTATCCCCATTCCTCTTGTCTTTATCCTTATAACTATTATTATTATCCTTATTATTATTATTATTATCGCTATAACTGTTATTATTATCCTTATTACTATTATTATTATCGCTATAACTGTTATTATTATGCTTATTCCATTGTTACTATCCCTATTACTCTTGTCTATATCCTTATAACTATTATTATTATCGTTAATACTATTATTATTATCGCTATAACTGTTATTATTATTCATGTTACTATTATTACTGTCCGTATTACTCTTGCCTTTATCGTTAATACTATTATTGTTATCGCTATAACTGTTATTATTATCCTTATTACTATTATTATTATCGCTATAACTGTTATTATTATTCTTATTACTATTACTATTATCCCCATTCCTCTTGTCTTTATCCTTATAACTATTATTATTATCCTTAATACTATTATTATTATCGCTATAACTGGTATTATTATTCTTGTTACTATTATTATTATCCCTATTCCTCTTGTCTTTCTCCTTATAACTATTATTATTATCGCTATAACTGTTATTATTCTCCTTATTACTATTATCATTATCGCTATAACTGTTATTATTATGCTTATTCTATTGTTACTATCCCTATTACTCTTGTCTATATCCTTATAACTATTATTATTATCCTTATTACTATTATTATTATCGCTATAACTGTTATTATTATTCATGTTACTATTATTACTGTCCGTATTACTCTTGCCTTTATCCTTAATACTATTATTATTATCGCTATAACTGTTATTATTATTCTTGTTACTATTACTATTATCCCTATTCCTCTTGTCTTTCTCCTTATAACTATTATTATTATCCTTATTACTATTATTATTATCGCTATAACTGTTATATTATCCTTATTACTATTATCATTATCGCTATAACTGTTATTATTATGCTTATTCTATTGTTACTATCCCTATTACTCTTGTCTATATCCTTATAACTATTATTATTATCCTTATTACTATTATTATTATCGCTATAACTGTTATTATTATTCATGTTACTATTATTACTGTCCTTATTACTCTTGCCTTTATCCTTAAAACTATTATTATTATCGCTATAACTGCTATTATTATTCTTGTTACTATTATTATTATCCCTATTCCTCTTGTCTTTCTCCTTATAACTATTATTATTATCCTTATTATTATTATTATTATCGCTATAACTGTTATTATTATCCTTATTACTATTATTATTATCGCTATAACTGTTATTATTATGCTTATTCCATTGTTACTATCCCTATTACTCTTGTCTATATCCTTATAACTATTATTATTATCCTTAATACTATTATTATTATCGCTATAACTGTTATTATTATCCTTATTACTATTATCATTATCGCTATAACTGTTATTATTATGCTTATTCTATTGTTACTATCCCTATTACTCTTGTCTATATCCTTATAACTATTATTATTATCCTTATTACTATTATTATTATCGCTATAACTGTTATTATTATTCATGTTACTATTATTACTGTCCGTATTACTCTTGCCTTTATCCTTAATACTATTATTATTATCGCTATAACTGTTATTATTATTCTTGTTACTATTACTATTATCCCTATTCCTCTTGTCTTTCTCCTTATAACTATTATTATTATCCTTATTACTATTATTATTATCGCTATAACTGTTATTATTATCCTTATTACTATTATCATTATCGCTATAACTGTTATTATTATGCTTATTCTATTGTTTACTATCCCTATTACTCTTGTCTATATCCTTATAACTATTATTATTATCCTTATTACTATTATTATTATCGCTATAACTGTTATTATTATTCATGTTACTATTATTACTGTCCTTATTACTCTTGCCTTTATCCTTAAAACTATTATTATTATCGCTATAACTGCTATTATTATTCTTGTTACTATTATTATTATCCCTATTCCTCTTGTCTTTCTCCTTATAACTATTATTATTATCCTTATTATTATTATTATTATCGCTATAACTGTTATTATTATCCTTATTACTATTATTATTATCGCTATAACTGTTATTATTATGCTTATTCCATTGTTACTATCCCTATTACTCTTGTCTATATCCTTATAACTATTATTATTATCGTTAATACTATTATTATTATCGCTATAACTGTTATTATTATTCATGTTACTATTATTACTGTCCGTATTACTCTTGCCTTTATCGTTAATACTATTATTGTTATCGCTATAACTGTTATTATTATCCTTATTACTATTATTATTATCGCTATAACTGTTATTATTATTCTTATTACTATTACTATTATCCCCATTCCTCTTGTCTTTATCCTTATAACTATTATTATTATCCTTAATACTATTATTATTATCGCTATAACTGTTATTATTATTCTTGTTACTATTATTATTATCCCTATTCCTCTTGTCTTTCTCCTTATAACTATTATTATTATCGCTATAACTGTTATTATTATCCTTATTACTATTATTATTATCGCTATAACTGTTATTATTCTGATTATTCCATTGTTACTATCCCTATTACTCTTGTCTATATCCTTATAACTATTATTATTATCCTTATTACTATTATTATTATCGCTATAACTGTTATTATTATTCATGTTACTATTATTACTGTCCGTATTACTCTTGCCTTTATCGTTAATACTATTATTATTATCGCAATAACTGTTATTATTATTCTTGTTACTATTATTATTATCCCTATTCCTCTTGTCTTTCTCCTTATAACTATTATTATTATCCTTATTATTATTATTATTATCGCTATAACTGTTATTATTATCCTTATTACTATTATCATTATCGCTATAACTGTTATTATTATGCTTATTCTATTGTTACTATCCCTATTACTCTTGTCTATATCCTTATAACTATTATTATTATCCTTATTACTATTATTATTATCGCTATAACTGTTATTATTATTCATGTTACTATTATTACTGTCCGTATTACTCTTGCCTTTATCGTTAATACTATTATTATTATCGCTATAACTGTTATTATTATCCTTATTACTATTATTATTATCGCTATAACTGTTATTATTATTCTTGTTACTATTACTATTATCCCTATTCCTCTTGTCTTTATCCTTATAACTATTATTATTATCCTTATTATTATTATTATTATTATTATCGCTATAACTGTTATTATTATCCTTATTACTATTATCATTATCGCTATAACTGTTATTTTTATGCTCATTCTATTGTTACTATCCCTATTACTCTTGTCTATATCCTTATAACTATTATTATTATCCTTATTACTATTATTATTATCGCTATAACTGTTATTATTATTCTTGTTATTATTATTACTGTCCGTATTGCTCTTGCCTTTATCCTTAATACTATTATTATTATCGCTATAACTGTTATTATTATCCTTATTACTATTATTATTATCGCTATAACTGTTATTATTATTCTTATTACTATTACTATTATCCCCATTCCTCTTGTCTTTATCCTTATAACTATTATTATTATCCTTATTATTATTATTATTATCGCTATAACTGTTATTATTATCCTTATTACTATTATTATTATCGCTATAACTGCTATTATTATGCTTATTCCATTGTTACTATCCCTATTACTCTTGTCTATATCCTTATAACTATTATTATTATCCTTATTACTATTATTATTATCGCTATAACTGTTATTATTATTCATGTTACTATTATTACTGTCCTTATTACTCTTGCCTTTATCCTTAAAACTATTATTATTATCGCTATAACTGCTATTATTATTCTTGTTACTATTATTATTATCCCTTTTCCTCTTGTCTTTCTCCTTATAACTATTATTATTATCCTTATTATTATTATTATTATCGCTATAACTGTTATTATTATCCTTATTACTATTATTATTATCGCTATAACTGTTATTATTATGCTTATTCCATTGTTACTATCCCTATTACTCTTGTCTATATCCTTATAACTATTATTATTATCCTTAATACTATTATTATTATCGCTATAACTGTTATTATTATTCTTGTTACTATTATTATTATCCCTATTCCTCTTGTCTTTCTCCTTATAACTATTATTATTATCGCTATAACTGTTATTATTCTCCTTATTACTATTATCATTATCGCTATAACTGTTATTATTATGCTTATTCTATTGTTACTATCCCTATTACTCTTGTCTATATCCTTATAACTATTATTATTATCCTTATTACTATTATTATTATCGCTATAACTGTTATTATTATTCATGTTACTATTATTACTGTCCGTATTACTCTTGCCTTTATCCTTAATACTATTATTATTATCGCTATAACTGTTATTATTATTCTTGTTACTATTACTATTATCCCTATTCCTCTTGTCTTTCTCCTTATAACTATTATTATTATCCTTATTACTATTATTATTATCGCTATAACTGTTATTATTATCCTTATTACTATTATCATTATCGCTATAACTGTTATTATTATGCTTATTCTATTGTTACTATCCCTATTACTCTTGTCTATATCCTTATAACTATTATTATTATCCTTATTACTATTATTATTATCGCTATAACTGTTATTATTATTCATGTTACTATTATTACTGTCCTTATTACTCTTGCCTTTATCCTTAAAACTATTATTATTATCGCTATAACTGCTATTATTATTCTTGTTACTATTATTATTATCCCTATTCCTCTTGTCTTTCTCCTTATAACTATTATTATTATCCTTATTATTATTATTATTATCGCTATAACTGTTATTATTATCCTTATTACTATTATTATTATCGCTATAACTGTTATTATTATGCTTATTCCATTGTTACTATCCCTATTACTCTTGTCTATATCCTTATAACTATTATTATTATCCTTAATACTATTATTATTATCGCTATAACTGTTATTATTATCCTTATTACTATTATCATTATCGCTATAACTGTTATTATTATGCTTATTCTATTGTTACTATCCCTATTACTCTTGTCTATATCCTTATAACTATTATTATTATCCTTATTACTATTATTATTATCGCTATAACTGTTATTATTATTCATGTTACTATTATTACTGTCCGTATTACTCTTGCCTTTATCCTTAATACTATTATTATTATCGCTATAACTGTTATTATTATTCTTGTTACTATTACTATTATCCCTATTCCTCTTGTCTTTATCCTTATAACTATTATTATTATCCTTATTATTATTATTATTATTATTATTATCGCTTTAACTGTTATTATTATTCTTATTACTATTACTATTATCCCCATTCCTCTTGTCTTTATCCTTATAACTATTATTATTATCCTTATTATTATTATTATTATCGCTATAACTGTTATTATTATCCTTATTACTATTATTATTATCGCTATAACTGTTATTATTATGCTTATTCCATTGTTACTATCCCTATTACTCTTGTCTATATCCTTATAACTATTATTATTATCGTTAATACTATTATTATTATCGCTATAACTGTTATTATTATTCATGTTACTATTATTACTGTCCGTATTACTCTTGCCTTTATCGTTAATACTATTATTGTTATCGCTATAACTGTTATTATTATCCTTATTACTATTATTATTATCGCTATAACTGTTATTATTATTCTTATTACTATTACTATTATCCCCATTCCTCTTGTCTTTATCCTTATAACTATTATTATTATCCTTAATACTATTATTATTATCGCTATAACTGTTATTATTATTCTTGTTACTATTATTATTATCCCTATTCCTCTTGTCTTTCTCCTTATAACTATTATTATTATCGCTATAACTGTTATTATTCTCCTTATTACTATTATCATTATCGCTATAACTGTTATTATTATGCTTATTCTATTGTTACTATCCCTATTACTCTTGTCTATATCCTTATAACTATTATTATTATCCTTATTACTATTATTATTATCGCTATAACTGTTATTATTATTCATGTTACTATTATTACTGTCCGTATTACTCTTGCCTTTATCCTTAATACTATTATTATTATCGCTATAACTGTTATTATTATTCTTGTTACTATTACTATTATCCCTATTCCTCTTGTCTTTCTCCTTATAACTATTATTATTATCCTTATTACTATTATTATTATCGCTATAACTGTTATTATTATCCTTATTACTATTATCATTATCGCTATAACTGTTATTATTATGCTTATTCTATTGTTACTATCCCTATTACTCTTGTCTATATCCTTATAACTATTATTATTATCCTTATTACTATTATTATTATCGCTATAACTGTTATTATTATTCATGTTACTATTATTACTGTCCTTATTACTCTTGCCTTTATCCTTAAAACTATTATTATTATCGCTATAACTGCTATTATTATTCTTGTTACTATTATTATTATCCCTATTCCTCTTGTCTTTCTCCTTATAACTATTATTATTATCCTTATTATTATTATTATTATCGCTATAACTGTTATTATTATCCTTATTACTATTATTATTATCGCTATAACTGTTATTATTATGCTTATTCCATTGTTACTATCCCTATTACTCTTGTCTATATCCTTATAACTATTATTATTATCCTTAATACTATTATTATTATCGCTATAACTGTTATTATTATCCTTATTACTATTATCATTATCGCTATAACTGTTATTATTATGCTTATTCTATTGTTACTATCCCTATTACTCTTGTCTATATCCTTATAACTATTATTATTATCCTTATTACTATTATTATTATCGCTATAACTGTTATTATTATTCATGTTACTATTATTACTGTCCGTATTACTCTTGCCTTTATCCTTAATACTATTATTATTATCGCTATAACTGTTATTATTATTCTTGTTACTATTACTATTATCCCTATTCCTCTTGTCTTTATCCTTATAACTATTATTATTATCCTTATTATTATTATTATTATTATTATTATCGCTTTAACTGTTATTATTATTCTTATTACTATTACTATTATCCCCATTCCTCTTGTCTTTATCCTTATAACTATTATTATTATCCTTATTATTATTATTATTATCGCTATAACTGTTATTATTATCCTTATTACTATTATTATTATCGCTATAACTGTTATTATTATGCTTATTCCATTGTTACTATCCCTATTACTCTTGTCTATATCCTTATAACTATTATTATTATCGTTAATACTATTATTATTATCGCTATAACTGTTATTATTATTCATGTTACTATTATTACTGTCCGTATTACTCTTGCCTTTATCGTTAATACTATTATTGTTATCGCTATAACTGTTATTATTATCCTTATTACTATTATTATTATCGCTATAACTGTTATTATTATTCTTATTACTATTACTATTATCCCCATTCCTCTTGTCTTTATCCTTATAACTATTATTATTATCCTTAATACTATTATTATTATCGCTATAACTGTTATTATTATTCTTGTTACTATTATTATTATCCCTATTCCTCTTGTCTTTCTCCTTATAACTATTATTATTATCGCTATAACTGTTATTATTATCCTTATTACTATTATTATTATCGCTATAACTGTTATTATTCTGATTATTCCATTGTTACTATCCCTATTACTCTTGTCTATATCCTTATAACTATTATTATTATCCTTATTACTATTATTATTATCGCTATAACTGTTATTATTATTCATGTTACTATTATTACTGTCCGTATTACTCTTGCCTTTATCGTTAATACTATTATTATTATCGCAATAACTGTTATTATTATTCTTGTTACTATTATTATTATCCCTATTCCTCTTGTCTTTCTCCTTATAACTATTATTATTATCCTTATTATTATTATTATTATCGCTATAACTGTTATTATTATCCTTATTACTATTATCATTATCGCTATAACTGTTATTATTATGCTTATTCTATTGTTACTATCCCTATTACTCTTGTCTATATCCTTATAACTATTATTATTATCCTTATTACTATTATTATTATCGCTATAACTGTTATTATTATTCATGTTACTATTATTACTGTCCGTATTACTCTTGCCTTTATCGTTAATACTATTATTATTATCGCTATAACTGTTATTATTATCCTTATTACTATTATTATTATCGCTATAACTGTTATTATTATTCTTGTTACTATTACTATTATCCCTATTCCTCTTGTCTTTATCCTTATAACTATTATTATTATCCTTATTATTATTATTATTATTATTATCGCTATAACTGTTATTATTATCCTTATTACTATTATCATTATCGCTATAACTGTTATTTTTATGCTCATTCTATTGTTACTATCCCTATTACTCTTGTCTATATCCTTATAACTATTATTATTATCCTTATTACTATTATTATTATCGCTATAACTGTTATTATTATTCATGTTACTATTATTACTGTCCGTATTACTCTTGCCTTTATCCTTAATACTATTATTATTATCGCTTTAACTGTTATTATTATTCTTGTTACTATTACTATTATCCCTATTCCTCTTGTCTTTCTCCTTATAACTATTATTATTATCGCTATAACTGCTATTATTATCCTTAATACTATTATTATTATCGCTGTAACTGTTATTATTATTCTTATTACTATTACTATTATCCCTATTCCTCTTGTCTTTATCCTTATAACTATTATTATTATCCATATTATTATTATTATTATCGCTATAACTGTTATTATTATCCTTATTACTATTATCATTATCGCTATAACTGTTATTTTTATGCTTATTCTATTGTTACTATCCCTATTACTCTTGTCTATATCCTTATAACTATTTTTATTATCGCTATAACTGTTATTATTATGCTTATTCTATTGTTACTATCCCTATTACTCTTGTCTATATCCTTATAACTATTATTATTATCCTTATTACTATTATTATTATCGCTATAACTGTTATTATTATCCTTATTACTATTATTATTATCGCTATAACTGTTATTATTATGCTTATTCCATTGTTACTATCCCAATTACTCTTGTCTATATCCTTATAACTATTATTTTTATCCTCATTACTACTATTATTATCGCTATAACTGTTATTATTATCCTTAATACTATTATTATTATCGCTATAACTGTTATTATTATCCTTATTACTATTATTATTATCGCTATAACTGTTATTATTATGCTTATTCCATTCTTACTATCCCTATTACTCTTGTGTATATCCTTATAACTATTATTATTATCCTTATTACTATTATTATTATCGCTATAACTGTTATTATTATTCTTGTTACTATTATTACTGTCCGTATTGCTCTTGCCTTTATCCTTAATAATATTATTATTATCGCTATAACTGTTATTATTATCCTTATTACTATTATTATTATCGCTATAACTGTTATTATTGTGCTTATTCTATTGTTACTATCCCTATTACTCTTGTCTATATCCTTATAACTATTATTATTATCCTTATTACTATTATTATTATCGCTATAACTGTTATTATTATTCATGTTACTATTATTACTGTCCGTATTACTCTTGCCTTTATCCTTAATACTATTATTATTATCGCTATAACTGTTATTATTATTCTTGTTACTATTACTATTATCCCTATTCCTCTTGTCTTTCTCCTTATAACTATTATTATTATCCTTATTACTATTATTATTATCGCTATAACTGTTATTATTATCCTTATTACTATTATCATTATCGCTATAACTGTTATTATTATGCTTATTCTATTGTTACTATCCCTATTACTCTTGTCTATATCCTTATAACTATTATTATTATCCTTATTACTATTATTATTATCGCTATAACTGTTATTATTATTCATGTTACTATTATTACTGTCCTTATTACTCTTGCCTTTATCCTTAAAACTATTATTATTATCGCTATAACTGCTATTATTATTCTTGTTACTATTATTATTATCCCTATTCCTCTTGTCTTTCTCCTTATAACTATTATTATTATCCTTATTATTATTATTATTATCGCTATAACTGTTATTATTATCCTTATTACTATTATTATTATCGCTATAACTGTTATTATTATGCTTATTCCATTGTTACTATCCCTATTACTCTAGTCTATATCCTTATAACTATTATTATTATCCTTAATACTATTATTATTATCGCTATAACTGTTATTATTATTCTTGTTACTATTATTATTATCCCTATTCCTCTTGTCTTTCTCCTTATAACTATTATTATTATCGCTATAACTGTTATTATTATCCTTATTACTATTATCATTATCGCTATAACTGTTATTATTATGCTTATTCTATTGTTACTATCCCTATTACTCTTGTCTATATCCTTATAACTATTATTATTATCCTTATTACTATTATTATTATCGCTATAACTGTTATTATTATTCATGTTACTATTATTACTGTCCGTATTACTCTTGCCTTTATCCTTAATACTATTATTATTATCGCTATAACTGTTATTATTATCCTTATTACTATTATTATTATCGCTATAACTGTTATTATTATTCTTATTACTATTACTATTATCCCTATTCCTCTTGTCTTTATCCTTGTAACTATTATTATTATCCTTATTATTATTATTATTATTATTATTATTATCGTAATAACTGTTATTATTATCCTTATTACTATTATTATTATCGCTATAACTGTTATTATTATTCTTATTACTATTACTATTATCCCCATTCCTCTTGTCTTTATCCTTATAACTATTATTATTATCCTTAATACTATTATTATTATCGCTATAACTGTTATTATTATTCTTGTTACTATTATTATTATCCCTATTCCTCTTGTCTTTCTCCTTTTAACTATTATTATTATCGCTATAACTGTTATTATTATCCTTATTACTATTATTATTATCGCTATAACTGTTATTATTCTGATTATTCCATTGTTACTATCCCTATTACTCTTGTCTATATCCTTATAACTATTATTATTATCCTTATTACTATTATTATTATCGCTATAACTGTTATTATTATTCATGTTACTATTATTACTGTCCGTATTACTCTTGCCTTTATCGTTAATACTATTATTATTATCGCAATAACTGTTATTATTATTCTTGTTACTATTATTATTATCCCTATTCCTCTTGTCTTTCTCCTTATAACTATTATTATTATCCTTATTATTATTATTATTATCGCTATAACTGTTATTATTATCCTTATTACTATTATCATTATCGCTATAACTGTTATTATTATGCTTATTCTATTGTTACTATCCCTATTACTCTTGTCTATATCCTTATAGCTATTATTATTATCCTTATTACTATTATTATTATCGCTATAACTGTTATTATTATTCATGTTACTATTATTACTGTCCGTATTACTCTTGCCTTTATCCTTAATACTATTATTATTATCGCTATAACTGTTATTATTATCCTTATTACTATTATTATTATCGCTATAACTGTTATTATTATGCTTATTCCATTGTTACTATCCCTATTACTCTTGTCTATATCCTTATAACTATTATTATTATCCTTATTACTATTATTATTATCGCTATAACTGTTATTATTATTCATGTTACTATTATTACTGTCCGTATTACTCTTGCCTTTATCGTTAATACTATTATTATTATCGCTATAACTGTTATTATTATCCTTATTACTATTATTATTATCGCTATAACTGTTATTATTATTCTTGTTACTATTACTATTATCCCTATTCCTCTTGTCTTTATCCTTATAACTATTATTATTATCCTTATTATTATTATTATTATTATTATCGCTATAACTGTTATTATTATCCTTATTACTATTATCATTATCGCTATAACTGTTATTTTTATGCTCATTCTATTGTTACTATCCCTATTACTCTTGTCTATATCCTTATAACTATTATTATTATCCTTATTACTATTATTATTATCGCTATAACTGTTATTATTATTCATGTTACTATTATTACTGTCCGTATTACTCTTGCCTTTATCCTTAATACTATTATTATTATCGCTTTAACTGTTATTATTATTCTTGTTACTATTACTATTATCCCTATTCCTCTTGTCTTTCTCCTTATAACTATTATTATTATCGCTATAACTGCTATTATTATCCTTAATACTATTATTATTATCGCTGTAACTGTTATTATTATTCTTATCACTATTACTATTATCCCTATTCCTCTTGTCTTTATCCTTATAACTATTATTATTATCCATATTATTATTATTATTATCGCTATAACTGTTATTATTATCCTTATTACTATTATCATTATCGCTATAACTGTTATTTTTATGCTTATTCTATTGTTACTATCCCTATTACTCTTGTCTATATCCTTATAACTATTTTTATTATCGCTATAACTGTTATTATTATGCTTATTCTATTGTTACTATCCCTATTACTCTTGTCTATATCCTTATAACTATTATTATTATCCTTATTACTATTATTATTATCGCTATAACTGTTATTATTATCCTTATTACTATTATTATTATCGCTATAACTGTTATTATTATGCTTATTCCATTGTTACTATCCCTATTACTCTTGTCTATATCCTTATAACTATTATTATTATCCTTATTACTATTATTATTATCGCTATAACTGTTATTATTATTCTTGTTACTATTATTACTGTCCGTATTGCTCTTGCCTTTATCCTTAATAATATTATTATTATCGCTATAACTGTTATTATTATCCTTATTACTATTATTATTATCGCTATAACTGTTATTATTATTCTTATTACTATTACTATTGTCCCCATTCCTCTTGTCTTTATCCTTATAACTATTATTATTATCCTTATTATTATTATTATTATCGCTATAACTGTTATTATTATCCTTATTACTATTATTATTATCGCTATAACTGTTATTATTATGCTTATTCTATTCTTATTATCCCTATTACTCTTGTCTTTATCCTTATAACTATTATTATTATCCTTATTATTATTATTATTATCGCTATAACTGTTATTATTATTCTTATTACTATTACTATTATCCCTATTCCTCTTGTCTATATCCTTATAACTATTATTATTATCCTTATTACTATTATTATTATCGCTATAACTGTTATTATTATCCTTATTACTATTATCATTATCGCTATAACTGTTATTATTATGCTTATTCTATTGTTACTATCCCTATTACTCTTGTCTATATCCTTATAACTATTATTATTATCCTTATTACTATTATTATTATCGCTATAACTGTTATTATTATTCTTGTTACTATTATTACTGTCCGTATTGCTCTTGCCTTTATCCTTATTACTATTATTATTATCGCTATAACTGTTATTATTATTCTTGTTACTATTATTACTGTCCGTATTGCTCTTGCCTTTATCCTTAATACTAGTATTATTATCGCTATAACTGTTATTATTATCCTTATTACTATTATTATTATCGCATAAACTGTTATTATTATTCTTATTACTATTACTATTATCCCCATTCCTCTTGTCTTTATCCTTATAACTATTATTATTATCCTTATTATTATTATTATTATCGCTATAACTGTTATTATTATCCTTATTACTATTATTATTATCGCTATAACTGTTATTATTATTCTTGTTACTATTATTATTATCCCTATTCCCCTTGTCTTTCTCCTTATAACTATTATTATTATCCTTATTATTATTATTATTATCGCTATAACTGTTATTATTATTCTTGTTACTATTATTACTGTCCGTATTCCTCTTGTCTTTCTCCTTATAACTATTATTATTATCCTTATTATTATTATTATTATCGCTATAACTGTTATTATTATTCTTATTACTATTACTATTATCCCCATTCCTCTTGTCTTTATCCTTATAACTATTATTATTATCCTTATTATTATTATTATTATCGCTATAACTGTTATTATTATCCTTATTACTATTATTATTATCGCTATAACTGTTATTATTATTCTTGTTACTATTATTACTGTCCGTATTGCTCTTGCCTTTATCCTTAATACTATTATTATTATCGCTATAACTGTTATTATTATTCTTATTACTATTACTATTATCCCCATTCCTCTTGTCTTTATCCTTATAACTATTATTATTATCCTTATTATTATTATTATTATCGCTATAGCTGTTATTATTATCCTTATTACTATTATTATTATCGCTATAACTGTTATTATCATGCTTATTCTATTGTTACTATCCCTATTACTCTTGTCTATATCCTTATAACTATTATTATTATCCTTATTACTATTATTATTATCGCTATAACTGTTATTATTATTCTTATTACTATTACTATTATCCCCATTCCTCTTGTCTTTATCCTTATAACTATTATTATTATCCTTATTATTATTATTATTATCGCTATAACTGTTATTATTATTCATGTTACTATTATTACTGTCCGTATTACTCTTGCCTTTATCCTTAATACTATTATTATTATCGCTATAACTGTTATTATTATTCTTGTTACTATTATTATTATCCCTATTCCTCTTGTCTTTCACCTTATAACTATTATTATTATCGCTATAACTGTTATTATTATCCTTAATACTATTATTATTATCGCTATAACTGTTATTATTATTCTTATTACTATTATTATTATCGCTTTAACTGTTATTATTATTCTTATTACTATTATTATTATCGCTATAACTGTTATTATTATTCTTGTTACTATTATTACTGTCCGTATTGCTCTTGCCTTTATCCTTAATACTATTATTATTATCGCTATAACTGTTATTATTATCCTTATTACTATTATTATTATCGCTATAACTGTTATAATTATTCTTATTACTATTACTATTATCCCCATTCCTCTTTGTCTTTATCCTTATAACTATTATTATTATCCTTATTATTATTATTATTATCGCTATAACTGTTATTATTATCCTTATTACTATTATTATTATCGCTATAACTGTTATTATTATGCTTATTCCATTGTTACTATCCTATTACTCTTGTCTATATCCTTATAACTATTATTATTATCCTTATTACTATTATTATTATCGCTATAACTGTTATTATTATTCATGTTACTATTATTACTGTCCGTATTACTCTTGCCTTTATCCTTAATACTATTATTATTATCGCTATAACTGTTATTATTATTCTTGTTACTATTATTATTATCCCTATTCCCCTTGTCTTTCTCCTATAACTATTATTATTATCCTTATTATTATTATTATTATCGCTATAACTGTTATTATTATTCTTGTTACTATTATTACTGTCCGTATTCCTCTTGTCTTTCTCCTTATAACTATTATTATTATCCTTATTATTATTATTATTATCGCTATAACTGTTATTATTATTCTTATTACTATTACTATTATCCCCATTCCTCTTGTCTTTATCCTTATAACTATTATTATTATCCTTATTATTAATATTATTATCGCTATAACTGTTATTATTATCCTTATTACTATTATTATTATCGCTATAACTGTTATTATTATTCTTGTTACTATTATTACTGTCCGTATTGCTCTTGCCTTTATCCTTAATACTATTATTATTATCGCTATAACTGTTATTATTATTCTTATTACTATTACTATTATCCCCATTGTTCTTGTCTTTATCCTTATAACTATTATTATTATCCTTATTATTATTATTATTATCGCTATAACTGTTATTGTTATCCTTATTACTATTATCATTATCGCTATAACTGTTATTTTTATGCTCATTTCTATTGTTACTATCCTATTACACTTGTCTATATCCTTATAAACTATTATTATTATCCTTATTACTATTATTATTATCGCTATAACTGTTATTATTATTCTTGTTACTATTATTACTGTCCGTATTGCTCTTGCCTTTATCCTTAATACTAGTATTATTATCGCTATAACTGTTATTATTATCCTTATTACTATTATTATTATCGCTATAACTGTTATTATTATTCTTATTACTATTACTATTATCCCCATTCCTCTTGTCTTTATCCTTATAAACTATTATTATTATCCTTATTATTATTATTATTATCGCTATAACTGTTATTATTATCCTTATTACTATTATTATTATCGCTATAACTGTTATTATTATTCTTATTACTATTACTATTATCCCCATTCCTCTTGTCTTTATCCTTATAACTATTATTATTATCCTTATTA
>CAMAOC010000188.1:0-100862 GCA_945859555.1 Megachile ligniseca
TATTATTATTATCGCTATAACTGTTATTATTATCCTTATTCTATTGTTAGTATCCGTATTATTCTTGTCTTTATCCTATTAACTATTATTATTATCCCTATTACTATTACTATTATCACTATTACTATTATTATTATCGCTATAACTGTTATTATTATCCTTATTCTATTGTTACTATCCGTATTATTCTTGTCTTTATCCTTATAACTATTACTATTATCCCTATTACTATTATTATTATCGCTATAACTGTTATTATTATTGCTATTACTATTATTATTATCCTATTTTATTATTATTATCGCTATAAACTGTTATTATTATCCTTATTCTATTGTTACTATCCGTATTATTCTTGTCTTTATCCCTTATAACTATTATTATTATCCTTATTATTATTATTATTATCCTTATTACTATTATTATTAGCGCTATAACTGTTAATATTATCTTATTACTATTATTATTATCCCTATTCCTCTTGTCTTTATCCTTATAACTATTATTGTTGTCCTATTACTATTATTATTATCGCTATAACTGTTGTTCCTATACTTATATCTATTATTATTATCGCTATAAATGTTATTATTATCACTATTACTGTTATTCCTATTCTTATTACTATTATTATTATCCCTATTCGTCTTGTCTTTATCCTTATAACTATTACTATTATCGCTATAAACTGTTATTATTATCCTTATTCTATTGTTACTATCCGTATTACTCTTGTCTTTATCCTATTAACTATTATTATTATCCCTATTACTATTACTATTATCCCTATTACTATTATTATTAATCGCTATAACTGTTATTATTATCCTTATTCTATTGTTACTATCCGTATTATTCTTGTCTTTATCCTTATAACTATTATTATTATCCTTATTATTATTATTATTATCCTTATTTCCATTATTATTAGCGCTATAACTGTTAATATTATCCTTATTACTATTATTATTATCACTATTCCTCTTGTCTTTATCCTTATAACTATTATTGTTGTCCTTATTACTATTATTATTATCGCTATAACTGTCATTATTATTGCTATTAACTATTATTATTATCGCGTTAACTGTTATTATTATTCTTGTTACTATTATTATTATCCCTTTTCCCTTTGTCTTTAACCTTATAACCTATTATTATTATCCTCATTATATTATTATTATCGCTATAACTGTTATTATTATCCTTTTTCTATTGTTACTAACCGTATTATTCTTGTCTTTATCCTTATAACTATTACTATTATCCCTATTACTATTATTATTATCGCTATAACTGTTATTATTATTCTTGTTACTATTATTATTATCCCTATTCCCTTTGTCTTTAACCTTATAACTATTATTATTATCCTCATTATTATTATTATTATCGCTATAACTGTTATTATTATCCTTTTTCTATTGTTACTAACCGTATTATTCTTGTCTTTATCCTTATAACTATTACTATTATCCCTATTACTATTATTATTATCGCTATAACTGTTATTATTATTGCTATTACTATTATTATTATCCTTATTATTATTATTATTATCGCTATAACTGTTATTATTATCCTTATTCTATTGTTACTATCCGTATTATTCTTGTCTTTATCCTTATAACTATTATTGTTGTCCTTATTACTATTATTATTATCGCTATAACTGTTATTATTATTGCTATTACTATTATTATTATCCTTATTATTATTATTATTATCGCTATAACTGTTATTATTATCCTTATTCTATTGTTACTATCCGTATTATTCTTGTCTTTAATCCTTATAACTACTATTATTATCCTTATTATTATTATTATTATCCTTATTACTATTATTATTAGCGCTATAAACTGTTATTATTATCCTTATTCTATTGTTACTATCCGTATTACTCTTGTCTTTATCCTATTAACTATTATTATTATCCCTATTACTATTACTATTATCCCTATTACTATTATTATTATCGCTATAACTGTTATTATTATCCTTATTCTATTGTTACTATCCGTATTACTCTTGTCTTTATCCTATTAACTATTATTATTATCCCTATTACTATTACTATTATCCCTATTACTATTATTATTATCGCTATAACTGTTATTATTATTGCTATTACTATTATTATTATCCTTATTATTATTATTATTATCGCTATAACTGTTATTATTATCCTTATTCTATTGTTACTATCCGTATTATTCTTGCCTTATCCTCATAACTATTATTATTATCCTTATTATTATTATTATTATCCTTATTACTATTATTATTAGCGCTATAACTGTTAATATTATCCTTATTACTATTATTATTATCCCTATTCCCTCTTGTCTTTATCCTTATAACTATTATTATTATCCCTATTACTATTACTATTATCACTATTACTATTATTATTATCGCTATAACTGTTATTATTATCCTTATTCTATTGTTACTATCCGTATTATTCTTGTCTTTATCCTTATAACTATTATTATTATCCTTATTACTATTATTATTATCGCTATAACTGTTATTATTATTGCTATTACTATTATTATTATCCTTATTATTATTATTATTATCGCTATACCTGTTATTATTATCCTTATTCTATTGTTAGTATCCGTATTATTCTTGTCTTTATCCTATTAACTATTATTATTATCCCTATTACTATTACTATTATCACTATTACTAATATTATTATCGCTATAACTGTTATTATTAACCTTATTCTATTGTTACTATCCGTATTATTCTTGTCTTTATCCTTATAACTATTACTATTATCCCTATTACTATTATTATTATCGCTATAACTGTTATTATTATTGCTATTACTATTATTATTATCCTTATTATTATTATTATTATCGCTATAACTGTTATTATTATCCTTATTCTATTGTTACTATCCGTATTATTCTTGTCTTTATCCTTATAACTATTATTATATCCTTATTATTATTATTATTATCCTTATTACTATTATTATTAGCGCTATAACTGTTAATATTATCCTTATTACTATTATTATTATCCCTATTCCTCTTGTCTTTATCCTTATAACTATTATTGTTGTCCTTATTACTATTATTATTATCGCTATAACTGTTATTCCTATACTTATATCTATTATTATTATCGCTATAAATTTATTATTATCACTATTACTGTTATTCCAATTCTTATTACTATTATTATTATCCCTATTCGTCTTGTCTTTATCCTTATAACTATTACTATTATCGCTATAACTGTTATTATTATCCTTATTCTATTGTTACTATCCGTATTACTCTTGTCTTTATCCTATTAACTATTATTATTATCCCTATTACTATTACTATTATCCCTATTACTATTATTATTATCGCTATAACTGTTATTATTATCCTTATTCTATTGTTACTATCCGTATTACTCTTGTCTTTATCCTATTAACTATTATTATTATCTCTATTACTATTACTATTATCCCTATTACTATTATTATTATCGCTATAACTGTTATTATTATTGCTATTACTATTATTATTATCCTTATTATTATTATTATTATCGCTATAACTGTTATTATTATCCTTATTCTATTTTTACTATCCGTATTATTCTTGTCTTTATCCTTATAACTATTATTATTATCCTTATTATTATTATTATTATCCTTATTACTATTATTCTTAGCGCTATAACTGTTAATATTATCCTTATTACTATTATTATTATCCCTATTCCTCTTGTCTTTATCCTTATAACTATTATTGTTGTCCTTATTACTATTATTATTATCGCTATAACTGTTATTCCTATACTTATATCTATTATTATTATCGCTATAAATGTTATTATTATCACTATTACTGTTATTCCTATTCTTATTACTATTATTATTATCCCTATTCGTCTTGTCTTTATCCTTATAACTATTATTATTATCCTTATTACTATTATTATTATCGCTATAACTGTTATTATTATCCTTATTCTATTGTTACTATCCGTATTACTCTTCTCTTTATCCTTATAACTAATATTATTAATCCTTATTACTATTATTATTATCGCTATAACTGTTATTATTTTTCCTATTACTATTATTATTATCCCTATTCCTCTTGTCTTTATCCTTATAACTATTATTATTATCCTTATTATAATTATTATTATCGCCTTAACTGTTATTATTATTGCTGTTACTATTATTATTATCGCTATAACTGTTACTATTATCCTTATTCTATTAATACTATCCGCATTACTCTTGTCTTTATCCTTATAACTATTATTATTATAGCTATATCTGTTATTATTCTTATTAATGTTATTCTTAATACTGTTTATTATTCTTATTACTGTTTCTATTATCCTTATTATTATTATTTTATCACTATAACTGTTATTATTATCCTTATTACTATTATTATTATCGCTATAACTGTTATTATTATCCTTATTCTATTGTTACTATCCGTATTACTCTTCTCTTTATCCTTATAACTAATATTATTAATCCTTATTACTATTATTATTATCGCTATAACTGTTATTATTATCCTTAATACTATTATTATTATCGTAATAACTGTTATTATTATTCTTGTTACTATTATTACTATCCGTATTACTCTTGCCTTTATCCTTATAACTATTATTTTTATCGTTATTATTATTAGTATTATCGCTATAACTGTTATTGTTATCCTTATGACTATTATTATTAGCGCTATATCTGTTAATATTATCCTTATTACTATTATTATTATCCCTATTCGTCTTGTCTTTATCCTTATAACTATTATTATTATCCTTATTACTATTATTATTATCGCTATAACTGTTATTATTATCCTTATTCTATTGTTACTGTCCGTATTACTCTTCTCTTTATCCTTATAACTAATATTATTAATCCTTATTACTATTATTATTATCGCTATAACTGTTATATTTTTCCTATTACTATTATTATTATCCCTATTCCTCTTGTCTTTATCCTTATAACTATTATTATTATCCTTATTATAATTATTATTATCGCCTTAACTGTTATTATTATTGCTGTTACTATTATTATTATCGCTATAACTGTTACTATTATCCTTATTCTATTAATACTATCCGCATTACTCTTGTCTTTATCCTTATAACTATTATTATTATAGCTATATCTGTTATTATTCTTATTAATGTTATTCTTAATACTGTTTATTATTCTTATTACTGTTTCTATTATCCTTATTATTATTATTATTATCACTATAACTGTTATTATTATCCTTATTACTATTATTATTATCGCTATAACTGTTATTATTATCCTTATTCTATTGTTACTATCCGTATTACTCTTCTCTTTATCCTTATAACTAATATTATTAATCCTTATTACTATTATTATTATCGCTATAACTGTTATTATTTATCCTATTACTATTATTATTATCCTTATTATAATTATTATTATCGCTATAACTGTTATTATTATTGCTATTACTATTATTATTATCCTTATTATTATTATCGCTATAACTGTTATTATTATCCTTATTCTATTGTTACTATCCGTATTATTCTTGTCTTTATCCTTATAACTATTATTATTATCCTTATTATTATTATTATTATTATTCTTGTTACTATATTATTATCCCTATTCCCTTTGTCTTTAACCTTATAACTATTATTATTATCCTCATTATTATTATTATTATCGCTATAACTGTTATTATTATCCTTTTTCTATTGTTACTATCCGTATTATTCTTGTCTTTATCCTTATAACTATTATTATTATCCTTATTACTATTATTATTATCGCTGTAACTGTTATTATTATTGCTATTACTATTATTATTATCCTTATTATTATTATCGCTATAACTGTTATTATTATCCTTATTCTATTGTTACTATCCGTATTATTCTTGTCTTTATCCTTATAACTATTATTATTATCCTTATTATTATTATTATCATCGCTATAACTGTTATTATTATCCTTATTCTATTGTTACTATCCGTATTACTCTTGTCCTTATCCTTATAACTATTATTATTATCCCTATTACTATTACTATTATCCCTACTACTATTATTATTATCGCTATAAATGTTATTATTATCACTATTACTGTTATTACTGTTCTTATTACTATTATTATTATCCCCATTCCCCTTGTCCTTTATCCTTATAACTATTATCATTATCCTTATTATTATTATCATTATTATCGCTATAACTGTTATTATTATTCCTATTACTAATTATTATTATCCCTATTCCTCTTGTCATTATCCTTATAACTATTATTATTATCGCTATAACTGTTATTATTATTCCTATTACTATTATTATTAACCCTATTCCTCTTGTCTTTATCCTTATAACTATTATTATTATCGCTATAACTGCTATTATTATCCTTATTACTATTATTCTTATCGCTATAACTGTTATTATTATTCTTGTTACTATTAATATCGCTATAACTGTTATTATTATCCTTATTCTATTATTACTATCCCTATTACTTTTACCTTTATCATTATAACTATTATTATTATCCCTATTCCCCCATATCTTTATCCTTATAATTATTAGCATTATCCTTATTATTATTATTATTATCGCTATAACTGTTATTATTATTCTTATTACTATTATTAATATCCCTATAAATGTTATTATTATGACTGTTACTGATATTTCTATTCATATTACTATTATTATTATCCTTATTACTATTATTATTATCGCTATAACTGTATTATTATCCTTATTACTATTTTTATTATCGCTATAACTGTTATTATTATTCTTGTTACTATTATTATTATCGCTATAAACTGTTATTATTATCCTTAATACTATTATTATTATCGCTATGACTGTTATTATTATCCTTATTCTATTGTTACTATCCGTATTACTCTTCTCTTTAGCCTTATAACTATTATTATTATCGATATAACTGTTATTATTATCACTATTACTGTTATTCCTATTCTTATTACTATTATTATTATCCCTATTCGTCTTGTCTTTATCCTTATAACTATTATTATTATCGGCTATAACTGTTATTATTATCCTTATTCTATTGTTACTATCCGTATTACTCTTGTCTTTATCCTATTAACTATTATTATTATCTCTATTACATTACTATTATCCCTATTACTATTATTATTATCGCTATAACTGTTATTATTATTGCTATTACTATTATTATTATCCTTATTATTATTATTATTATCGCTATAACTGTTATTATTATCCTTATTCTATTGTTACTATCCGTATTATCTTGTCTTTATCCTTATAACTATTATTGTTATCCTTATTATTATTATTATTATCCTTATTACTATTATTATTAGCGCTATAACTGTTATTATTATCCTTATTCTATTGTTACTATCCGTATTATTCTTGCCTTATCCTTATAACTATTATTATTATCCTTATTATTATTATTATTATCCTTATTACTATTATTATTAGCGCTATAACTGTTAATATTATCCTTATTACTATTATTATTATCCCTATTCCTCTTGTCTTTATCCTATTAACTATTATTATTATCCCTATTACTATTACTATTATCCCTATTACTATTATATTATCGCTATAACTGTTATTATTATCCTTATTCTATTGTTACTATCCGTATTACTCTTGTCTTTATCCTATTAACTATTATTATTATCCCTATTACTATTACTATTATCCCTATTACTATTATTATTATCGCTATAACTGTTATTATTATGGCTATTACTATTATTATTATCCTTATTATTATTATTATTATCGCTATAACTGTTATTATTATCCTTATTCTATTGTTACTATCCGTATTATTCTTGCCTTATCCTTATAACTATTATTATTATCCTTATTATTATTATTATTATCCTTATTACTATTATTATTAGCGCTATAACTGTTAATATTATCCTTATTACTATTATTATTATCCCTATTCCCTCTTGTCTTTATCCTTATAACTATTATTGTTGTCCTTATTACTATTATTATTATCGCTATAACTGTTATTCCTATTCTTATTACTATTATTATTATCCCTATTCGTCTTGTCTTTATCCTTATAACTATTATTATTATCCCTATTACTATTACTATTATCACTATTACTATTATTATTATCGCTATAACTGTTATTATTATCCTTATTCTATTGTTACTATCCGTATTAATCTTGTCTTTATCCTTATAACTATTATTATTATCCTTATTATTATTATTATTATCCTTATTACTATTATTATTAGCGCTATAACTGTTAATATTATCCTTATTACTATTATTATTATCCCTATTCCTCTTGTCTTTATCCTTATAACTATTATTGTTGTCCTTATTACTATTATTATTATCGCTATAACTGTTATTCCTATACTTATATCTATTATTATTATCGCTATAAATGTTATTATTATCACTATTACTGTTATTCCTATTCTTATTACTATTATTATTATCCCTATTCGTCTTGTCTTTATCCTTATAACTATTATTATTATCGCTATAACTGTTATTATTATCCTTATTCTATTGTTACTATCCGTATTACTCTTGTCTTTATCCTATTAACTATTATTATTATCCCTATTACTATTACTATTATCCCTATTACTATTATTATTATCGCTTTAACGCTATTATTATCCTTATTCTATTGTTATAATCCGTATTATTCTTGTCTTTATCCTTATAACTATTATTATTATCCTTATTATTATTATTATTATCCTTATTACTATTATTATTAGCGCTATAACTGTTAATATTATCCTTATTACTATTATTATTATCCCTATTCCTCTTGTCTTTATCCTTATAACTATTATTGTTGTCCTTATTACTATTATTATTATCGCTATAACTGTTATTCCCCTATACTTATATCTATTATTATTATCGCTATAAATGTTATTATTATCACTATTACTGTTATTCCTATTCTTATTACTATTATTATTATCCCTATTCGTCTTGTCTTTATCCTTATAACTATTATTATTATCGCTATAAACTGTTACTATTATCCTTATTCTATTGTTACTATCCGTATTACTCTTGTCTTTATCCTATTAACTATTATTATTATCCCTATTACTATTACTATTATCACTATTACTATTATTATTATCGCTATAAACTGTTATTATTATCCTTATTCTATTGTTACTATCCGTATTATTCTTGTCTTTATCCTTATAACTATTATTATTATCCTTATTCTATTGTTACTATCCGTATTATTCTTGTCTTTATCCTTATAACTATTATTATTATCCTTATTACTATTATTATTATCGCTATAACTGTTATTATTATTGCTATTACTATTATTATTATCCTTATTATTATTATTATTATCGCTATAAACTGTTATTATTATCCTTATTCTATTGTTACTATCCGTATTATTCTTGTCTTTACCTTATAACTATTATTGTTGTCCTTATTACTATTATTATTATCGCTATAACTGTTATTATTATTGCTATTACTATTATTATTATCCTTATTATTATTATTATTATCGCTATAACTGTTATTATTATCCTTATTCTATTGTTACTATCCGTATTATTCTTGTCTTTATCCTTATAACTACTATTATTATCCTTATTATTATTATTATTAGCGCTATAACTGTTAATATTATCCTTATTACTATTATTATTAGCCCTCTATTCCTCTTGTCAATTATCCTTATAACTATTATTGTTTGTCCTTATTACTATTATTATTATCGCTATAACTGTCATTATTATTGCTATTACTATTATTATTATCGCTTTAACTGTTATTATTATTCTTGTTACTATTATTATTATCCCTATTTCCTTTGTCTTTAACCTTATAACTATTATTACTTATCCTCATTATTATTGATTATTATCGCTATAACTGTTATTATTATCCTTATTCTATTGTTACTATCCGTATTATTCTTGTCTTTATCCTTATAACTATTATTGTTGTCCTTATTACTATTATTATTATCGCTATAACTGTTATTATTATTGCTATTACTATTATTATTATCCTTATTATTATTATTATTATCGCTATAACTGTTATTATTATCCTTATTCTATTGTTACTATCCGTATTATTCTTGTCTTTATCCTTATAACTACTATTATTATCCTTATTATTATTATTATTAGCGCTATAACTGTTAATATTATCCTTATTACTATTATTATTATCCCTATTCCTCTTGTCATTATCCTTATAACTATTATTGTTGTCCTTATTACTATTATTAATATCGCTATAACTGTCATTATTATTGCTATTACTATTATTATTATCGCTTTAACTGTTATTATTATTCTTGTTACTATTATTATTATCCCTATTTCCTTTGTCTTTAACCTTATAACTATTATTATTATCCTCATTATTATTATTATTATCGCTATAACTGTTATTATTATCCTTATTCTATTGTTACTATCCGTATTATTCTTGTCTTTATCCTTATAACTATTATTATTATCCTTATTACTATTATTATTATCGCTATAACTGTTATTATTATGCATATTCTATTGTTACTATCCGTATTACTCTTGTCCTTATCCTTATAACTATTATTATTATCCCTATTACTATTACTATTATCCCTACTACTATTATTATTATCGCTATAAATGTTATTATTATCACTATTACTGTTATTACTATTCTTATTACTATTATTATTATCCCCATTCCCCTTGTCTTTATCCTTATAACTATTATCATTATCCTTATTATTATTATCATTATTATCGCTATAAACTGTTATTATTATTCCTATTACTATTATTATTATCCCTATTCCTCTTGTCATTATCCTTATAACTATTATTATTATCGCTATAACTGTTATTATTATTCCTGATTACTATTATTATTAACCCTATTCCTCTTGTCTTTATCCTTATAACTATTATTATTATCGCTATAACTGCTATTATTATCCTTATGTACTATTATTCTTATCGCTATAACTGTTATTATTATTCTTGTTACTATTAATATCGCTTTAACTGTTATTATTATCCTTATTCTATTATTACTATCCCTATTACTTTTACCTTTATCATTTATAACTATTATTATTATCCCTATTCCCCATATCTTTATCCTTATAATTATTAGCATTATCCTTATTATTATTATTATTATCGCTATAACTGTTATTATTATTCTTATTACTATTATTAATATCCCTATAAATGTTATTATTATGACTGGTTACTGATATTTCTATTCATATTACTATTATTATTATCCTTATTACTATTATTATTATCGCTATAACTGTTATTATTATCACTATTACTGTTATTCCTATTCTTATTACTATTATTATTATCCCTATTCGTCTTGTCTTTATCCTTATAACTATTATTATTATCGCTATAACTGTTATTATTATCCTTATTCTATTGTTACTATCCGTATTATTCTTGTCTTTATCCTTATAACTATTATTATTATCCTTAGTTACTATTTATTATTATCGCTATAACTGTTATTATTATTGCTATTACTATTATTGTTATCCTTATTATTATTATTATTATCGCTATAACTGTTATTATTATCCTTATTCTATTGTTACTATCCGTATTATTCTTGTCTTTATCCTTATAACTACTATTATTATCCTTATTATTATTATTATTAGCGCTATAACTGTTAATATTATCCTTATTACTATTATTATTATCCCTATTCCTCTTGTCATTATCCTTATAACTATTATTGTTGTCCTTATTACTATTATTATTATCGCTATAACTGTTATTATTATTGCTATTACTATTATTATTATCGCTTTAACTGTTATTATTATTCTTGTTACTATTATTATTATCCTTATTATTATTATTATTATCGCTATAACTGTTATTATTTTTCCTATTACTATTATTATTATCCCTATTCCTCTCGTCTTTATCCTTATAACTATTATTGTTGTCCTTATTACTATTATTATTATCGCTATAACTGTTATTATTATTGCTATTACTATTATTATTATCCTTATTATTATTATTATTATCGCTATAAACAGTTATTATTATCCTTATTCTATTGTTACTATCCGTATTATTCTTGTCTTTATCCTTATAACTATTATTATTATCCTTATTATTATTATTATTATCCTTATTTCCATTATTATTAGCGCTATAACTGTTAATATTATCCTTATTACTATTATTATTATCCCTATTCCTCTTGTCATTATCCTTATAACTATTATTGTTGTCCTTATTACTATTATTATTATCGCTATAACTGTTATTATTATCCTTATTCTATTGTTACTATCCGTATTACGCTTCTCTTTATCCTTATTACTAATATTATTAATCCTTATTACTATTATTATTATCGCTATAACTGTTATTATTATCCTAAATACTATTATTATTATCGTTATAACTGTTATTATTATTCTTGTTACTATTATTACTATCCGTATTACTCTTGCCTTTATCCTATTAACTATTATTATTATCCCTATTACTATTACTATTATCCCTATTACTATTATTATTATCGCTATAACTGTTATTATTATCCTTATTCTATTGTTACTATCCGTATTACTCTTGTCTTTATCCTATTAACTATTATTATTATCTCTATTACTATTACTATTATTATTATCGCTATAACTGTTATTATTATTGCTATTACTATTATTATTATCCTTATTATTATTATTATTATCGCTATAACTGTTATTATTATCCTTATTCTATTGTTACTATCCGTATTATTCTTGTCTTTATCCTTATAACTATTATTATTATCCTTATTATTATTATTATTATTATCCTTATTACTATTATTATTAGCGCTATAACTGTTAATATTATCCTTATTACTATTATTATTATCCCTATTCCTCTTGTCTTTATCCTTATAACTATTATTGTTGTCCTTATTACTATTATTATTATCGCTATAACTGTTATTCCTATACTTATATCTATTATTATTATCGCTATAAATGTTATTATTATCACTATTACTGTTATTCCTATTCTTATTACTATTATTATTATCCCTATTCGTCTTGTCTTTATCCTTATAACTATTATTATTATCGCTATAACTGTTACTATTATCCTTATTCTATTGTTACTATCCGTATTACTCTTGTCTTTATCCTATTAACTATTATTATTATCCCTATTACTATTACTATTATCACTATTACTATTATTATTATCGCTATAACTGTTATTATTATCCTTATTCTATTGTTACTATCCGTATTATTCTTGTCTTTATCCTTATAACTATTATTATTATCCTTATTACTATTATTATTATCGCTATAACTGTTATTATTATTGCTATTACTATTATTATTATCCTTATTATTATTATTATTATCGCTATAACTGTTATTATTATCCTTATTCTATTGTTACTATCCGTATTATTCTTGTCTTTATCCTTATAACTACTATTATTATCCTTATTATTATTATTATTAGCGCTATAACTGTTAATATTATCCTTATTACTATTATTATTATCCCTATTCCTCTTGTCATTATCCTTATAACTATTATTGTTGTCCTTATTACTATTATTATTATCGCTATAACTGTTATTATTATTGCTATTACTATTATTATTATCGCTTTAACTGTTATTATTATTCTTGTTACTATTATTATTATCCTTATTATTATTATTATTATCGCTATAACTGTTATTATTTTTCCTATTACTATTATTATTATCCCTATTCCTCTCGTCTTTATCCTTATAACTATTATTGTTGTCCTTATTACTATTATTATTATCGCTATAACTGTTATTATTATTGCTATTACTATTATTATTATCCTTATTATTATTATTATTATCGCTATAACTGTTATTATTATCCTTATTCTATTGTTACTATCCGTATTATTCTTGTCTTTATCCTTATAACTATTATTATTATCCTTATTATTATTATTATTATCCTTATTTCCATTATTATTAGCGCTATAACTGTTAATATTATCCTTATTACTATTATTATTATCCCTATTCCTCTTGTCATTATCCTTATAACTATTATTGTTGTCCTTATTACTATTATTATTATCGCTATAACTGTTATTATTATTGCTATTACTATTATTATTAAAGCTATAACTGTTATTATTATTCTTGTTACTATTATTATTATTATCCCTATTCCCTTTGTCTTTATCCTTATAACTATTATCATTATCCTTATTATTATTATTATTATCCTTATTACTATTATTATTATTATCCCTATTCCTCTTGTCTTTATCCTTATAACTATTATTATTATCCTTATTACTATTATTATTATCGCTATAACTGTTATTATTATCCTTATTCTATTGTTACTATCCGTATTACGCTTCTCTTTATCCTTATTACTAATATTATTAATCCTTATTACTATTATTATTATCGCTATAACTGTTATTATTATCCTAAATACTATTATTATTATCGTTATAACTGTTATTATTATTCTTGTTACTATTATTACTATCCGTATTACTCTTGCCTTTATCCTATTAACTATTATTATTATCCCTATTACTATTACTATTATCCCTATTACTATTATTATTATCGCTATAACTGTTATTATTATCCTTATTCTATTGTTACTATCCGTATTATTCTTGTCTTTATCCTTATAACTATTATTATTATCCTTATTATTATTATTATTATCCTTATTACTATTATTATTAGCGCTATAACTGTTAATATTATCCTTATTACTATTATTATTATGCCTATTCCTCTTGTCTTTATCCTTATAACTATTATTGTTGTCCTTATTACTATTATTATTATCGCTATAACTGTTATTATTATTGCTATTACTATTATTATTATCGCTTTAACTGTTATTATTATTCTTGTTACTATTATTATTATCCCTATTCCCTTTGTCTTTAACCTTATAACTATTATTATTATCCTCATTATTATTATTATTATCGCTATAACTGTTATTATTATCCTTTTTCTATTGTTACTAACCGTATTATTCTTGTCTTTATCCTTATAACTATTATTATTATCCTTATTATTATTATTATTATCCTTATTACTATTATTGTTAGCGCTATAACTGTGAATATTATCCTTATTACTATTATTATTATCCCTATTCCTCTCGTCTTTATACTTATAACTATTATTTTTGTCCTTATTACTATTATTATTATCGCTATAAATGTTATTATTATTGCTATTACTATTATTACTATTCTTATTACTATTATTATTATCCCCATTCCCCTTGTCTTGATCCTTATAACTATTATCATTATCCTTATTATCATTATTATTATCGCTATAACTGTTATTATTATCCTTATTCTATTGTTTCTATCCGTATTACTCTTGTCTTTATCCTTATAACTATTATTATTATCCTTATTATTATTATTATTATCGCTATAACTGTTATTATTATCCTTTTTCTATTGTTACTAACCGTATTATTCTTGTCTTTATCCTTATAACTATTATTATTATCCTTATTACTATTATTATTAGCGCTATAACTGTTATTATTATTGCTATTACTATTATTATTATCCTTATTATTATTATTATTATCGCTATAACTGTTATTATTATCCTTATTCTATTGTTACTATCCGTATTATTCTTGTCTTTATCCTTATAACTATTATTATTATCCTTCTTATTATTATTATTATCCTTTTTACTATTATTGTTAGCGCTATAACTGTGAATATTATCCTTATTACTATTATTATTATCCCTATTCCTCTTGTCTTTATACTTATAACTATTATTTTAGTCCTTATTACTATTATTATTATCGCTATAACTGTTATTATTGTCCTTATTCTATTATTACTATCCGTATTACTTTTCTCTTTATCCTTATAACTGTTATTCCTATACTTATATCTATTATTATTATCGCTATAAATGTTATTATTATTGCTATTACTATTATTACTATTCTTATTACTATTATTATTATCCCCATTCCCCTTGTCTTTATCCTTATAACTATTATCATTATCCTTATTATTATTATTATTATCGCTATAACTGTTATTATTATTCCTATTGCTATTATTATTATCGCTATAACTGTTATTATTATCCTTATTCTATTGTTTCTATCCGTATTACTCTTGTCTTTATCCTTATAACTATTATTATTATCCTTATTATTATTATTATTATCGCTATAACTGTTATTATTATCCTTATTCTATTGTTACTATCCGCATTACTCTTGTCTTTATCCTTATAACTATTATTATTATCCTTATTATTATTATTATTATTATCGCTATAACTGTTATTATTTTTCCTATTACTATTATTATTATCCCTATTCCTGTTGTCTTTATCCTTATAACTATTATTATTATCGCTATAACTGTTATTATTATCCTTATTCTATTGTTACTATCCGTATTACTCTTGTCTTTATCCTATTAACTATTATTATTATCCCTATTACTATTACTATTATCACTATTACTATTATTATTATCGCTATAACTGTTATTATTATTGCTATTGCTATTATTATTATCCTTATTATTATTATTATTATCGCCATAACTGTTATTATTATCCTTATTCTATTGTTACTATCCGTATTATTCTTGCCTTATCCTTATAACTATTATTATTATCCTTATTATTATTATTATTATCCTTATTACTATTATTATTATCCCTATTCCTCTTGTCTTTATCCTTATAACTATTATTGTTGTCCTTATTACTATTATTATTATCGCTATAACTGTTATTCCTATACTTATATCTATTATTATTATCGCTATAAATGTTATTATTATCACTATTACTGTTATTCCTATTCTTATTACTATTATTATTATCCCTATTCGTCTTGTCTTTATCCTTATAACTATTATTATTATCGCTATAACTGTTATTATTATCCTTATTCTATTGTTACTATCCGTATTACTCTTGTCTTTATCCTATTAACTATTATTATTATCCCTATTACTATTACTATTATCACTATTACTATTATTATTATCGCTATAACTGTTATTATTATCCTTATTCTATTGTTACTATCCGTATTATTCTTGTCTTTATCCTTATAACTATTATTATTATCCTTATTACTATTATTATTATCGCTATAACTGTTATTATTATTGCTATTACTATTATTATTATCCTTATTATTATTATTATTATCGCTATAACTGTTATTATTATCCTTATTCTATTGTTACTATCCGTATTATTCTTGTCTTTATCCTTATAACTACTATTATTATCCTTATTATTATTATTATTAGCGCTATAACTGTTAATATTATCCTTATTACTATTATTATTATCCCTATTCCTCTTGTCATTATCCTTATAACTATAATTGTTGTCCTTATTACTATTATTATTATCGCTATAACTGTTATTATTATTGCTATTACTATTATTATTAGCGCTATAACTGTTAATATTATCCTTATTACTATTATTATTATCCCTATTCCTCTTGTCTTTATCCTTATAACTATTATTGTTGTCCTTATTACTATTATTATTATCGCTATAACTGTTATTATTATCCTTATTCTATTGTTACTATCCGTATTATTCTTGTCTTTATCCTTATAACTATTATTATTATCCTTATTACTATTATTATTATCCCTATTCCTCTTGTCTTTATACTTATAACTATTATTTTTGTCCTTATTACTATTATTATTATCGCTATAACTGTTATTATTGTCCTTATTCTATTATTACTATCCGTATTACTCTTCTCTTTATCCTTATAACTGTTATTCCTATACTTATATCTATTATTATTATCGCTATAAATGTTATTATTATTGCTATTACTATTATTACTATTCTTATTACTATTATTATTATCCCCATTCCCCTTGTCTTTATCCTTATAACTATTATCATTATCCTTATTATTATTATTATTATCGCTATAACTGTTATTATTATTCCTATTGCTATTATTATTATCGCTATAACTGTTATTATTATCCTTATTCTATTGTTTCTATCCGTATTCCTCTTGTCATTATCCTCATAACTATTATTATTATCGCTATAACTGTTATTATTATTCCTATTACTATTATTATTAACCCTATTCCTCTTGTCTTTATCCTTATAACTATTATTATTATCGCTATAACTGCTATTATTATCCTTATTACTATTATTCTTATCGCTATAACTGTTATTATTATTCTTGTTACTATTAATATCGCTTTAACTGTTATTATTATCCTTATTCTATTATTACTATCCCTATTACTTTTACCTTTATCATTATAACTATTATTATTATCCCTATTCCCCATATCTTTATCCTTATAATTATTAGCATTATCCTTATTATTATTATTATTATCGCTATAACTGTTATTATTATTCTTATTACTATTATTAATATCCCTATAAATGTTATTATTATGACTGTTACTGATATTTCTATTCATATTACTATTATTATTATCCTTATTACTATTATTATTATCGCTATAACTGTTATTATTATCCTTATTACTATTTTTATTATCGCTATAACTGTTATTATTATTCTTGTTACTATTATTATTATCGCTATAACTGTTATTATTATCCTTAATACTATTATTATTATCGCTATGACTGTTATTATTATCCTTATTCTATTGTTACTATCCGTATTACTCTTCTCTTTAGCCTTATAACTATTATTATTATCGATATAACTGTTATTATTATCACTATTACTGTTATTCCTATTCTTATTACTATTATTATTATCCCTATTCGTCTTGTCTTTATCCTTATAACTATTATTATTATCGCTATAACTGTTATTATTATCCTTATTCTATTGTTACTATCCGTATTACTCTTGTCTTTATCCTATTAACTATTATTATTATCTCTATTACTATTACTATTATTATTATCGCTATAACTGTTATTATTATTGCTATTACTATTATTATTATCCTTATTATTATTATTATTATCGCTATAACTGTTATTATTATCCTTATTCTATTGTTACTATCCGTATTATTCTTGTCTTTATCCTTATAACTATTATTATTATCCTTATTATTATTATTATTATCCTTATTACTATTATTATTAGCGCTATAACTGTTAATATTATCCTTATTACTATTATTATTATCCCTATTCCTCTTGTCTTTATCCTTATAACTATTATTGTTGTCCTTATTACTATTATTATTATCGCTATAACTGTTATTCCTATACTTATATCTATTATTATTATCGCTATAAATGTTATTATTATCACTATTACTGTTATTCCTATTCTTATTACTATTATTATTATCCCTATTCGTCTTGTCTTTATCCTTATAACTATTATTATTATCGCTGTAACTGTTACTATTATCCTTATTCTATTGTTACTATCCGTATTACTCTTGTCTTTATCCTATTAACTATTATTATTATCCCTATTACTATTACTATTATCACTATTACTATTATTATTATCGCTATAACTGTTATTATTATCCTTATTCTATTGTTACTATCCGTATTATTCTTGTCTTTATCCTTATAACTATTACTATTATCCCTATTACTATTATTATAATCGCTATAACTGTTATTATTATTGCTATTACTATTATTATTATCCTTATTATTATTATTATTATCGCTATAACTGTTATTATTATCCTTATTCTATTGTTACTATCCGTATTATTCTTGTCTTTATCCTTATAACTATTATTATTATCCTTATTATTATTATTATTATTATCCTTATTACTATTATTATTAGCGCTATAACTGTTAATATTATCCTTATTACTATTATTATTATCCCTATTCCTCTTGTCTTTATCCTTATAACTATTATTGTTGTCCTTATTACTATTATTATTATCGCTATAACTGTTATTCCTATACTTATATCTATTATTATTATCGCTATAAATGTTATTATTATCACTATTACTGTTATTCCTATTCTTATTACTATTATTATTATCCCTATTCGTCTTGTCTTTATCCTTATAACTATTATTATTATCGCTATAACTGTTACTATTATCCTTATTCTATTGTTACTATCCGTATTACTCTTGTCTTTATCCTATTAACTATTATTATTATCCCTATTACTATTACTATTATCACTATTACTATTATTATTATCGCTATAACTGTTATTATTATCCTTATTCTATTGTTACTATCCGTATTATTCTTGTCTTTATCCTTATAACTATTATTATTATCCTTATTACTATTATTATTATCGCTATAACTGTTATTATTATTGCTATTACTATTATTGTTATCCTTATTATTATTATTATTATCGCTATAACTGTTATTATTATCCTTATTCTATTGTTACTATCCGTATTATTCTTGTCTTTATCCTTATAACTACTATTATTATCCTTATTATTATTATTATTAGCGCTATAACTGTTAATATTATCCTTATTACTATTATTATTATCCCTATTCCTCTTGTCATTATCCTTATAACTATTATTGTTGTCCTTATTACTATTATTATTATCGCTATAACTGTTATTATTATTGCTATTACTATTATTATTATCGCTTTAACTGTTATTATTATTCTTGTTACTATTATTATTATCCTTATTATTATTATTATTATCGCTATAACTGTTATTATTTTTCCTATTACTATTATTATTATCCCTATTCCTCTCGTCTTTATCCTTATAACTATTATTGTTGTCCTTATTACTATTATTATTATCGCTATAACTGTTATTATTATTGCTATTACTATTATTATTATCCTTATTATTATTATTATTATCGCTATAACTGTTATTATTATCCTTATTCTATTGTTACTATCCGTATTATTCTTGTCTTTATCCTTATAACTATTATTATTATCCTTATTATTATTATTATTATCCTTATTTCCATTATTATTAGCGCTATAACTGTTAATATTATCCTTATTACTATTATTATTATCCCTATTCCTCTTGTCATTATCCTTATAACTATTATTGTTGTCCTTATTACTATTATTATTATCGCTATAACTGTTATTATTATTGCTATTACTATTATTATTAAAGCTATAACTGTTATTATTATTCTTGTTACTATTATTATTATTATCCCTATTCCCTTTGTCTTTATCCTTATAACTATTATCATTATCCTTATTATTATTATTATTATCCTTATTACTATTATTATTATTATCCCTATTCCTCTTGTCTTTATCCTTATAACTATTATTATTATCCTTATTACTATTATTATTATCGCTATAACTGTTATTATTATCCTTATTCTATTGTTACTATCCGTATTACGCTTCTCTTTATCCTTATTACTAATATTATTAATCCTTATTACTATTATTATTATCGCTATAACTGTTATTATTATCCTAAATACTATTATTATTATCGTTATAACTGTTATTATTATTCTTGTTACTATTATTACTATCCGTTTTACTCTTGCCTTTATCCTATTAACTATTATTATTATCCCTATTACTATTACTATTATCCCTATTACTATTATTATTATCGCTATAACTGTTATTATTATCCTTATTCTATTGTTACTATCCGTATTACTCTTGTCTTTATCCTATTAACTATTATTATTATCTCTATTACTATTACTATTATTATTATCGCTATAACTGTTATTATTATTGCTATTACTATTATTATTATCATTATTATTATTATTATTATCGCTATAACTGTTATTATTATCCTTATTCTATTGTTACTATCCGTATTATTCTTGTCTTTATCCTTATAACTATTATTATTATCCTTATTATTATTATTATTATCCTTATTACTATTATTATTAGCGCTATAACTGTTAATATTATCCTTATTACTATTATTATTATCCCTATTCCTCTTGTCTTTATCCTTATAACTATTATTGTTGTCCTTATTACTATTATTATTATCGCTATAACTGTTATTCCTATACTTATATCTATTATTATTATCGCTATAAATGTTATTATTATCACTATTACTGTTATTCCTATTCTTATTACTATTATTATTATCCCTATTCGTCTTGTCTTTATCCTTATAACTATTATTATTATCGCTGTAACTGTTACTATTATCCTTATTCTATTGTTACTATCCGTATTACTCTTGTCTTTATCCTATTAACTATTATTATTATCCCTATTACTATTACTATTATCACTATTACTATTATTATTATCGCTATAACTGTTATTATTATCCTTATTCTATTGTTACTATCCGTATTATTCTTGTCTTTATCCTTATAACTATTACTATTATCCCTATTACTATTATTATAATCGCTATAACTGTTATTATTATTGCTATTACTATTATTATTATCCTTATTATTATTATTATTATCGCTATAACTGTTATTATTATCCTTATTCTATTGTTACTATCCGTATTATTCTTGTCTTTATCCTTATAACTATTATTATTATCCTTATTATTATTATTATTATTATCCTTATTACTATTATTATTAGCGCTATAACTGTTAATATTATCCTTATTACTATTATTATTATCCCTATTCCTCTTGTCTTTATCCTTATAACTATTATTGTTGTCCTTATTACTATTATTATTATCGCTATAACTGTTATTCCTATACTTATATCTATTATTATTATCGCTATAAATGTTATTATTATCACTATTACTGTTATTCCTATTCTTATTACTATTATTATTATCCCTATTCGTCTTGTCTTTATCCTTATAACTATTATTATTATCGCTATAACTGTTACTATTATCCTTATTCTATTGTTACTATCCGTATTACTCTTGTCTTTATCCTATTAACTATTATTATTATCCCTATTACTATTACTATTATCACTATTACTATTATTATTATCGCTATAACTGTTATTATTATCCTTATTCTATTGTTACTATCCGTATTATTCTTGTCTTTATCCTTATAACTATTATTATTATCCTTATTACTATTATTATTATCGCTATAACTGTTATTATTATTGCTATTACTATTATTATTATCCTTATTATTATTATTATTATCGCTATAACTGTTATTATTATCCTTATTATTATTATTATTAGCGCTATAACTGTTAATATTATCCTTATTACTATTATTATTATCCCTATTCCTCTTGTCATTATCCTTATAACTATTATTGTTGTCCTTATTACTATTATTATTATCGCTATAACTGTTATTATTATTGCTATTACTATTATTATTAAAGCTATAACTGTTATTATTATTCTTGTTACTATTATTATTATTATCCCTATTCCCTTTGTCTTTATCCTTATAACTATTATCATTATCCTTATTATTATTATTATTATCCTTATTACTATTATTATTATTATCCCTATTCCTCTTGTCTTTATCCTTATAACTATTATTACTATCCTTATTACTATTACTATTATCGCTATAACTGTTATTATTATCCTTATTCTATTGTTACTATCCGTATTACGCTTCTCTTTATCCTTATTACTAATATTATTAATCCTTATTACTATTATTATTATCGCTATAACTGTTATTATTATCCTAAATACTATTATTATTATCGTTATAACTGTTATTATTATTCTTGTTACTATTATTACTATCCGTATTACTCTTGCCTTTATCCTATTAACTATTATTATTATCCCTATTACTATTACTATTATCCCTATTACTATTATTATTATCGCTATAACTGTTATTATTATCCTTATTCTATTGTTACTATCCGTATTATTCTTGTCTTTATCCTTATAACTATTATTATTATCCTTATTATTATTATTATTATCCTTATTACTATTATTATTAGCGCTATAACTGTTAATATTATCCTTATTACTATTATTATTATCGCTTTAACTGTTATTATTATTCTTGTTACTATTATTATTATCCTTATTATTATTATTATTATCGCTATAACTGTTATTATTTTTCCTATTACTATTATTATTATCCCTATTCCTCTCGTCTTTATCCTTATAACTATTATTGTTGTCCTTATTACTATTATTATTATCGCTATAACTGTTATTATTATTGCTATTACTATTATTATTAAAGCTATAACTGTTATTATTATTCTTGTTACTATTATTATTATTATCCCTATTCCCTTTGTCTTTATCCTTATAACTATTATCATTATCCTTATTATTATTATTATTATCCTTATTACTATTATTATTATTATCCCTATTCCTCTTGTCTTTATCCTTATAACTATTATTACTATCCTTATTACTATTACTATTATCGCTATAACTGTTATTATTATCCTTATTCTATTGTTACTATCCGTATTACGCTTCTCTTTATCCTTATTACTAATATTATTAATCCTTATTACTATTATTATTATCGCTATAACTGTTATTATTATCCTAAATACTATTATTATTATCGTTATAACTGTTATTATTATTCTTGTTACTATTATTACTATCCGTATTACTCTTGCCTTTATCCTATTAACTATTATTATTATCCCTATTACTATTACTATTATCCCTATTACTATTATTATTATCGCTATAACTGTTATTATTATCCTTATTCTATTGTTACTATCCGTATTATTCTTGTCTTTATCCTTATAACTATTATTATTATCCTTATTATTATTATTATTATCCTTATTACTATTATTATTAGCGCTATAACTGTTAATATTATCCTTATTACTATTATTATTATCCCTATTCCTCTTGTCTTTATACTTATAACTATTATTTTAGTCCTTATTACTATTATTATTATCGCTATAACTGTTATTATTGTCCTTATTCTATTATTACTATCCGTATTACTTTTCTCTTTATCCTTATAACTGTTATTCCTATACTTATATCTATTATTATTATCGCTATAAATGTTATTATTATTGCTATTACTATTATTACTATTCTTATTACTATTATTATTATCCCCATTCCCCTTGTCTTTATCCTTATAACTATTATCATTATCCTTATTATTATTATTATTATCGCTATAACTGTTATTATTATTCCTATTGCTATTATTATTATCGCTATAACTGTTATTATTATCCTTATTCTATTGTTTCTATCCGTATTACTCTTGTCTTTATCCTTATAACTATTATTATTATCCTTATTATTATTATTATTATCGCTATAACTGTTATTATTATCCTTATTCTATTGTTACTATCCGCATTACTCTTGTCTTTATCCTTATAACTATTATTATTATCCTTATTATTATTATTATTATCGCTATAACTGTTATTATTTTTCCTATTACTATTATTATTATCCCTATTCCTGTTGTCTTTATCCTTATAACTATTATTATTATCGCTATAACTGTTATTATTATCCTTATTCTATTGTTACTATCCGTATTATTCTTGTCTTTATCCTTATAACTATTATTATTATCCTTATTACTATTATTATTATCGCTATAACTGTTATTATTATTGCTATTACTATTATTATTATCCTTATTATTATTATTATTATCGCTATAACTGTTATTATTATCCTTATTCTATTGTTACTATCCGTATTATTCTTGTCTTTATCCTTATAACTACTATTATTATCCTTATTATTATTATTATTAGCGCTATAACTGTTAATATTATCCTTATTACTATTATTATTATCCCTATTCCTCTTGTCATTATCCTTATAACTATAATTGTTGTCCTTATTACTATTATTATTATCGCTATAACTGTTATTATTATTGCTATTACTATTATTATTAGCGCTATAACTGTTAATATTATCCTTATTACTATTATTATTATCCCTATTCCTCTTGTCTTTATCCTTATAACTATTATTGTTGTCCTTATTACTATTATTATTATCGCTATAACTGTTATTATTATCCTTATTCTATTGTTACTATCCGTATTATTCTTGTCTTTATCCTTATAACTATTATTCTTATTCATATTACTATTATTATTATCGCTATAACTGTTATTATTATCCTTATTCTATTGTTACTAACCGCATTACTCTTGTCTTTATCCTTATTACTATTATTATTATCCCTATTCCTCTTGTCTTTATACTTATAACTATTATTTTTGTCCTTATTACTATTATTATTATCGCTATAACTGTTATTATTGTCCTTATTCTATTATTACTATCCGTATTACTCTTCTCTTTATCCTTATAACTGTTATTCCTATACTTATATCTATTATTATTATCGCTATAAATGTTATTATTATTGCTATTACTATTATTACTATTCTTATTACTATTATTATTATCCCCATTCCCCTTGTCTTTATCCTTATAACTATTATCATTATCCTTATTATTATTATTATTATCGCTATAACTGTTATTATTATTCCTATTGCTATTATTATTATCGCTATAACTGTTATTATTATCCTTATTCTATTGTTTCTATCCGTATTACTCTTGTCTTTATCCTTATAACTATTATTATTATCCTTATTATTATTATTATTATCGCTATAACTGTTATTATTATCCTTATTCTATTGTTACTAACCGCATTACTCTTGTCTTTATCCTTATAACTATTATTATTATCCTTATTATTATTATTATTATCGCTATAACTGTTATTATTTTTCATATTACTATTATTATTATCCCTATTCCTCTCGTCTTTATCCTTATAACTATTATTGTTGTGCTTATTACTATTATTATTATCGCTATAACTGTTATTATTATTGCTATTACTATTATTATTAAAGCTATAACTGTTATTATTATTCTTGTTACTATTATTATTATTATCCCTATTCCCTTTGTCTTTATCCTTATAACTATTATCATTATCCTTATTATTATTATTATTATCCTTATTACTATTATTATTAGCGCTATAACTGTTAATATTATCCTTATTACTATTATTATTATCCCTATTCCTCTTGTCTTTATCCTTATAACTATTATTATTATCCTTATTACTATTACTATTATCCCTATTACTATTATTATTAGCGCTATAACTGTTATTATTATCCTTATTCTATTGTTACTATCCGTATTATTCGTGTCTTTATCCTTATAACTATTATTATTATCCTTCTTATTATTATTATTATCCTTTTTACTATTATTGTTAGCGCTATAACTGTGAATATTATCCTTATTACTATTATTATTATCCCTATTCCTCTTGTCTTTATACTTATAACTATTATTTTAGTCCTTATTACTATTATTATTATCGCTATAACTGTTATTATTGTCCTTATTCTATTATTACTATCCGTATTACTTTTCTCTTTATCCTTATAACTGTTATTCCTATACTTATATCTATTATTATTATCGCTATAAATGTTATTATTATTGCTATTACTATTATTACTATTCTTATTACTATTATTATTATCCCCATTCCCCTTGTCTTTATCCTTATAACTATTATCATTATCCTTATTATTATTATTATTATCGCTATAACTGTTATTATTATTCCTATTGCTATTATTATTATCGCTATAACTGTTATTATTATCCTTATTCTATTGTTTCTATCCGTATTACTCTTGTCTTTATCCTTATAACTATTATTATTATCCTTATTATTATTATTATTATCGCTATAACTGTTATTATTATCCTTATTCTATTGTTACTATCCGCATTACTCTTGTCTTTATCCTTATAACTATTATTATTATCCTTATTATTATTATTATTATCGCTATAACTGTTATTATTTTTCCTATTACTATTATTATTATCCCTATTCCTGTTGTCTTTATCCTTATAACTATTATTATTATCGCTATAACTGTTATTATTATCCTTATTCTATTGTTACTATCCGTATTACTCTTGTCTTTATCCTATTAACTATTATTATTATCCCTATTACTATTACTATTATCACTATTACTATTATTATTATCGCTATAACTGTTATTATTATTGGTATTACTATTATTATTATCCTTATTATTATTATTATTATCGCTATAACTGTTATTATTATCCTTATTCTATTGTTACTATCCGTATTATTCTTGCCTTATCCTTATAACTATTATTATTATCCTTATTATTATTATTATTATCCTTATTACTATTATTATTAGCGCTATAACTGTTAATATTATCCTTATTACTATTATTATTATCCCTATTCCTCTTGTCTTTATCCTTATAACTATTATTGTTGTCCTTATTACTATTATTATTATCGCTATAACTGTTATTCCTATACTTATATCTATTATTATTATCGCTATAAATGTTATTATTATCACTATTACTGTTATTCCTATTCTTATTACTATTATTATTATCCCTATTCGTCTTGTCTTTATCCTTATAACTATTATTATTATCGCTATAACTGTTATTATTATCCTTATTCTATTGTTACTATCCGTATTACTCTTGTCTTTATCCTATTAACTGTTATTATTATCCCTATTACTATTACTATTATCACTATTACTATTATTATTATCGCTATAACTGTTATTATTATCCTTATTCTATTGTTACTATCCGTATTATTCTTGTCTTTATCCTTATAACTATTATTATTATCCTTATTACTATTATTATTATCGCTATAACTGTTATTATTATTGCTATTACTATTATTATTATCCTTATTATTATTATTATTATCGCTATAACTGTTATTATTATCCTTATTCTATTGTTACTATCCGTATTATTCTTGTCTTTATCCTTATAACTACTATTATTATCCTTATTATTATTATTATTAGCGCTATAACTGTTAATATTATCCTTATTACTATTATTATTATCCCTATTCCTCTTGTCATTATCCTTATAACTATAATTGTTGTCCTTATTACTATTATTATTATCGCTATAACTGTTATTATTATTGCTATTACTATTATTATTAGCGCTATAACTGTTAATATTATCCTTATTACTATTATTATTATCCCTATTCCTCTTGTCTTTATCCTTATAACTATTATTGTTGTCCTCATTACTATTATTATTATCGCTATAACTGTTATTATTATCCTTATTCTATTGTTACTATCCGCATTACTCTTGTCTTTATCCTTATAACTATTATTATTATCCTTATTATTATTATTATTATCGCTATAACTGTTATTATTTTTCCTATTACTATTATTATTATCCCTATTCCTGTTGTCTTTATCCTTATAACTATTATTATTATCGCTATAACTGTTATTATTATCCTTATTCTATTGTTACTATCCGTATTACTCTTGTCTTTATCCTATTAACTATTATTATTATCCCTATTACTATTACTATTATCACTATTACTATTATTATTATCGCTATAACTGTTATTATTATTGGTATTACTATTATTATTATCCTTATTATTATTATTATTATCGCTATAACTGTTATTATTATCCTTATTCTATTGTTACTATCCGTATTATTCTTGCCTTATCCTTATAACTATTATTATTATCCTTATTATTATTATTATTATCCTTATTACTATTATTATTAGCGCTATAACTGTTAATATTATCCTTATTACTATTATTATTATCCCTATTCCTCTTGTCTTTATCCTTATAACTATTATTGTTGTCCTTATTACTATTATTATTATCGCTATAACTGTTATTCCTATACCTTATATCTATTATTATTATCGCTATAAATGTTATTATTATCACTATTACTGTTATTCCTATTCTTATTACTATTATTATTATCCCTATTCGTCTTGTCTTTATCCTTATAACTATTATTATTATCGCTATAACTGTTATTATTATCCTTATTCTATTGTTACTATCCGTATTACTCTTGTCTTTATCCTATTAACTATTATTATTATCCCTATTACTATTACTATTATCACTATTACTATTATTATTATCGCTATAACTGTTATTATTATCCTTATTCTATTGTTACTATCCGTATTATTCTTGTCTTTATCCTTATAACTATTATTATTATCCTTATTACTATTATTATTATCGCTATAACTGTTATTATTATTGCCATTACTATTATTATTATCCTTATTATTATTATTATTATCGCTATAACTGTTATTATTATCCTTATTCTATTGTTACTATCCGTATTATTCTTGTCTTTATCCTTATAACTACTATTATTATCCTTATTATTATTTTTATTATCCTTATTTCCATTATTATTAGCGCTATAACTGTTAATATTATCCTTATTACTATTATTATTATCCCTGTTCGTCTTGTCTTTATCCTTATAACTATTATTATTACCGCTATAACTGTTATTATTATCCTTATTCTATTGTTACTATCCGTATTACTCTTGTCTTTATCCTATTAACTATTATTATTATCCCTATTACTATTACTATTATCACTATTACTATTATTATTATCGCTATAACTGTTATTATTATCCTTATTCTATTGTTACTATCCGTATTATTCTTGTCTTTATCCTTATAACTATTATTATTATCCTTATTATTATTATTATTATCGCTATAACTGTTATTATTATTCCTATTGCTATTATTATTATCGCTATAACTGTTATTATTATCCTTATTCTATTGTTTCTATCCGTATTACTCTTGTCTTTATCCTTGTAACTATTATTATTATCCTTATTATTATTATTATTATCGCTATAACTGTTATTATTATCCTTATTCTATTGTTACTATCCGCATTACTCTTGTCTTTATCCTTATAACTATTATTATTATCCTTATTATTATTATTATTATCGCTATAACTGTTATTATTTTTCCTATTACTATTATTATTATCCCTATTCCTGTTGTCTTTATCCTTATAACTATTATTATTATCGCTATAAACTGTTATTATTATCCTTATTCTATTGTTACTATCCGTATTACTCTTGTCTTTATCCTATTAACTATTATTATTATCCCTATTACTATTACTATTATCACTATTACTATTATTATTATCGCTATAACTGTTATTATTATTGCTATTACTATTATTATTATCCTTATTATTATTATTATTATCGCTATAACTGTTATTATTATCCTTATTCTATTGTTACTATCCGTATTATTCTTGCCTTATCCTTATAACTATTATTATTATCCTTATTATTATTATTATTATCCTTATTACTATTATTATTAGCGCTATAACTGTTAATATTATCCTTATTACTATTATTATTATCCCTATTCCTCTTGTCTTTATCCTTATAACTATTATTGTTGTCCTTATTACTATTATTATTATCGCTATAACTGTTATTATTATCCTTATTCTATTGTTACTATCCGTATTATTCTTGTCTTTATCCTTATAACTATTATTATTATCCCTATTACTATTACTATTATCACTATTACTATTATTATTATCGCTATAACTGTTTTATTATTGCTATTACTATTATTATTATCCTTATTATTATTATTATTATCGCTATAACTGTTATTATTATCCTTATTCTATTGTTACTATCCGTATTATTCTTGCCTTATCCTTATAACTATTATTATTATCCTTATTATTATTATTATTATCCTTATTACTATTATTATTAGCGCTATAACTGTTAATATTATCCTTATTACTATTATTATTATCCCTATTCCTCTTGTCTTTATCCTTATAACTATTATTGTTGTCCTTATTACTATTATTATTATCGCTATAACTGTTATTCCTATACTTATATCTATTATTATTATCGCTATAAATGTTATTATTATCACTATTACTGTTATTCCTATTCTTATTACTATTATTATTATCCCTATTCGTCTTGTCTTTATCCTTATAACTATTATTATTATCGCTATAACTGTTATTATTATCCTTATTCTATTGTTACTATCCGTATTACTCTTGTCTTTATCCTATTAACTATTATTATTATCCCTATTACTATTACTATTATCACTATTACTATTATTATTATCGCTATAACTGTTATTATTATTGCTATTACTATTATTATTATCCTTATTATTATTATTATCGCTATAACTGTTATTATTATCCTTATTCTATTGTTACTATCCGTATTATTCTTGCCTTATCCTTATAACTATTATTATTATCCTTATTATTATTATTATTATCCTTATTACTATTATTATTAGCGCTATAACTGTTAATATTATCCTTATTACTATTATTATTATCCCTATTCCTCTTGTCTTTATCCTTATAACTATTATTGTTGTCCTTATTACTATTATTATTATCGCTATAACTGTTATTCCTATACTTATATCTATTATTATTATCGCTATAAATGTTATTATTATCACTATTACTGTTATTCCTATTCTTATTACTATTATTATTATCCCTATTCGTCTTGTCTTTATCCTTATAACTATTATTATTATCGCTATAACTGTTATTATTATCCTTATTCTATTGTTACTATCCGTATTACTCTTGTCTTTATCCTATTAACTATTATTATTATCCCTATTACTATTACTATTATCACTATTACTATTATTATTATCGCTATAACTGTTATTATTATCCTTATTCTATTGTTACTATCCGTATTATTCTTGTCTTTATCCTTATAACTATTATTATTATCCTTATTACTATTATTATTATCGCTATAACTGTTATTATTATTGCTATTACTATTATTATTATCCTTATTATTATTATTATTATCGCTATAACTGTTATTATTATCCTTATTCTATTGTTACTATCCGTATTATTCTTGTCTTTATCCTTATAACTACTATTATTATCCTTATTATTATTTTTATTATCCTTATTTCCATTATTATTAGCGCTATAACTGTTAATATTATCCTTATTACTATTATTATTATCCCTGTTCGTCTTGTCTTTATCCTTATAACTATTATTATTACCGCTATAACTGTTATTATTATCCTTATTCTATTGTTACTATCCGTATTACTCTTGTCTTTATCCTATTAACTATTATTATTATCCCTATTACTATTACTATTATCACTATTACTATTATTATTATCGCTATAACTGTTATTATTATCCTTATTCTATTGTTACTATCCGTATTATTCTTGTCTTTATCCTTATAACTATTATTATTATCCTTATTACTATTATTATTATCCCTATTCCTCTTGTCTTTATACTTATAACTATTATTTTTGTCCTTATTACTATTATTATTATCGCTATAACTGTTATTATTGTCCTTATTCTATTATTACTATCCGTATTACTCTTCTCTTTATCCTTATAACTGTTATTCCTATACTTATATCTATTATTATTATCGCTATAAATGTTATTATTATTGCTATTACTATTATTACTATTCTTATTACTATTATTATTATCCCCATTCCCCTTGTCTTTATCCTTATAACTATTATCATTATCCTTATTATTATTATTATTATCGCTATAACTGTTATTATTATTCCTATTGCTATTATTATTATCGCTATAACTGTTATTATTATCCTTATTCTATTGTTTCTATCCGTATTACTCTTGTCTTTATCCTTGTAACTATTATTATTATCCTTATTATTATTATTATTATCGCTATAACTGTTATTATTATCCTTATTCTATTGTTACTATCCGCATTACTCTTGTCTTTATCCTTATAACTATTATTATTATCCTTATTATTATTATTATTATCGCTATAACTGTTATTATTTTTCCTATTACTATTATTATTATCCCTATTCCTGTTGTCTTTATCCTTATAACTATTATTATTATCGCTATAACTGTTATTATTATCCTTATTCTATTGTTACTATCCGTATTACTCTTGTCTTTATCCTATTAACTATTATTATTATCCCTATTACTATTACTATTATCACTATTACTATTATTATTATCGCTATAACTGTTATTATTATTGCTATTACTATTATTATTATCCTTATTATTATTATTATTATCGCTATAACTGTTATTATTATCCTTATTCTATTGTTACTATCCGTATTATTCTTGCCTTATCCTTATAACTATTATTATTATCCTTATTATTATTATTATTATCCTTATTACTATTATTATTAGCGCTATAACTGTTAATATTATCCTTATTACTATTATTATTATCCCTATTCCTCTTGTCTTTATCCTTATAACTATTATTGTTGTCCTTATTACTATTATTATTATCGCTATAACTGTTATTATTATCCTTATTCTATTGTTACTATCCGTATTATTCTTGCCTTATCCTTATAACTATTATTATTATCCTTATTATTATTATTATTATCCTTATTACTATTATTATTAGCGCTATAACTGTTAATATTATCCTTATTACTATTATTATTATCCCTATTCCTCTTGTCTTTATCCTTCTTATTATTATTATTATCCTTTTTACTATTATTGTTAGCGCTATAACTGTGAATATTATCCTTATTACTATTATTATTATCCCTATTCCTCTTGTCTTTATACTTATAACTATTATTTTAGTCCTTATTACTATTATTATTATCGCTATAACTGTTATTATTGTCCTTATTCTATTATTACTATCCGTATTACTTTTCTCTTTATCCTTATAACTGTTATTCCTATACTTATATCTATTATTATTATCGCTATAAATGTTATTATTATTGCTATTACTATTATTACTATTCTTATTACTATTATTATTATCCCCATTCCCCTTGTCTTTATCCTTATAACTATTATCATTATCCTTATTATTATTATTATTATCGCTATAACTGTTATTATTATTCCTATTGCTATTATTATTATCGCTATAACTGTTATTATTATCCTTATTCTATTGTTTCTATCCGTATTACTCTTGTCTTTATCCTTATAACTATTATTATTATCCTTATTATTATTATTATTATCGCTATAACTGTTATTATTATCCTTATTCTATTGTTACTATCCGCATTACTCTTGTCTTTATCCTTATAACTATTATTATTATCCTTATTATTATTATTATTATCGCTATAACTGTTATTATTTTTCCCATTACTATTATTATTATCCCTATTCCTGTTGTCTTTATCCTTATAACTATTATTATTATCGCTATAACTGTTATTATTATCCTTATTCTATTGTTACTATCCGTATTACTCTTGTCTTTATCCTATTAACTATTATTATTATCCCTATTACTATTACTATTATCACTATTACTATTATTATTATCGCTATAACTGTTATTATTATTGCTATTACTATTATTATTATCCTTATTATTATTATTATTATCGCTATAACTGTTATTATTATCCTTATTCTATTGTTACTATCCGTATTATTCTTGCCTTATCCTTATAACTATTATTATTATCCTTATTATTATTATTATTATCCTTATTACTATTATTATTAGCGCTATAACTGTTAATATTATCCTTATTACTATTATTATTATCCCTATTCCTCTTGTCTTTATCCTTATAACTATTATTGTTGTCCTTATTACTATTATTATTATCGCTATAACTGTTATTCCTATACGTATATCTATTATTATTATCGCTATAAATGTTATTATTATCACTATTACTGTTATTCCTATTCTTATTACTATTATTATTATCCCTATTCGTCTTGTCTTTATCCTTATAACTATTATTATTATCGCTATAACTGTTATTATTATCCTTATTCTATTGTTACTATCCGTATTACTCTTGTCTTTATCCTATTAACTATTATTATTATCCCTATTACTATTACTATTATCACTATTACTATTATTATTATCGCTATAACTGTTATTATTATCCTTATTCTATTGTTACTATCCGTATTATTCTTGTCTTTATCCTTATAACTATTATTATTATCCTTATTACTATTATTATTATCGCTATAACTGTTATTATTATTGCTATTACTATTATTATTATCCTTATTATTATTATTATTATCGCTATAACTGTTATTATTATCCTTATTCTATTGTTACTATCCGTATTACTCTTGTCTTTATCCTATTAACTATTATTATTATCCCTATTACTATTACTATTATCACTATTACTATTATTATTATCGCTATAACTGTTATTATTATCCTTATTCTATTGTTACTATCCGTATTATTCTTGTCTTTATCCTTATAACTATTATTATTATCCTTATTACTATTATTATTATCGCTATAACTGTTATTATTATTGCTATTACTATTATTATTATCCTTATTATTATTATTATTATCGCTATAACTGTTATTATTATCCTTATTCTATTGTTACTATCCGTATTATTCTTGTCTTTATCCTTATAACTACTATTATTATCCTTATTATTATTTTTATTATCCTTATTTCCATTATTATTAGCGCTATAACTGTTAATATTATCCTTATTACTATTATTATTATCCCTGTTCGTCTTGTCTTTATCCTTATAACTATTATTATTACCGCTATAACTGTTATTATTATCCTTATTCTATTGTTACTATCCGTATTACTCTTGTCTTTATCCTATTAACTATTATTATTATCCCTATTACTATTACTATTATCACTATTACTATTATTATTATCGCTATAACTGTTATTATTATCCTTATTCTATTGTTACTATCCGTATTATTCTTGTCTTTATCCTTATAACTATTATTATTATCCTTATTACTATTATTATTATCCCTATTCCTCATGTCTTTATACTTATAACTATTATTTTTGTCCTTATTACTATTATTATTATCGCTATAACTGTTATTATTGTCCTTATTCTATTATTACTATCCGTATTACTCTTCTCTTTATCCTTATAACTGTTATTCCTATACTTATATCTATTATTATTATCGCTATAAATGTTATTATTATTGCTATTACTATTATTACTATTCTTATTACTATTATTATTATCCCCATTCCCCTTGTCTTTATCCTTATAACTATTATCATTATCCTTATTATTATTATTATTATCGCTATAACTGTTATTATTATTCCTATTGCTATTATTATTATCGCTATAACTGTTATTATTATCCTTATTCTATTGTTTCTATCCGTATTACTCTTGTCTTTATCCTTGTAACTATTATTATTATCCTTATTATTATTATTATTATCGCTATAACTGTTATTATTATCCTTATTCTATTGTTACTATCCGCATTACTCTTGTCTTTATCCTTATAACTATTATTATTATCCTTATTATTATTATTATTATCGCTATAACTGTTATTATTTTTCCTATTACTATTATTATTATCCCTATTCCTGTTGTCTTTATCCTTATAACTATTATTATTATCGCTATAACTGTTATTATTATCCTTATTCTATTGTTACTATCCGTATTACTCTTGTCTTTATCCTATTAACTATTATTATTATCCCTATTACTATTACTATTATCACTATTACTATTATTATTATCGCTATAACTGTTATTATTATTGCTATTACTATTATTATTATCCTTATTATTATTATTATTATCGCTATAACTGTTATTATTATCCTTATTCTATTGTTACTATCCGTATTATTCTTGCCTTATCCTTATAACTATTATTATTATCCTTATTATTATTATTATTATCCTTATTACTATTATTATTAGCGCTATAACTGTTAATATTATCCTTATTACTATTATTATTATCCCTATTCCTCTTGTCTTTATCCTTATAACTATTATTGTTGTCCTTATTACTATTATTATTATCGCTATAACTGTTATTATTATCCTTATTCTATTGTTACTATCCGTATTATTCTTGTCTTTATCCTTATAACTATTATTATTATCCCTATTACTATTACTATTATCACTATTACTATTATTATTATCGCTATAACTGTTATTATTATTGCTATTACTATTATTATTATCCTTATTATTATTATTATTATCGCTATAACTGTTATTATTATCCTTATTCTATTGTTACTATCCGTATTATTCTTGCCTTATCCTTATAACTATTATTATTATCCTTATTATTATTATTATTATCCTTATTACTATTATTATTAGCGCTATAACTGTTAATATTATCCTTATTACTATTATTATTATCCCTATTCCTCTTGTCTTTATCCTTATAACTATTATTGTTGTCCTTATTACTATTATTATTATCGCTATAACTGTTATTCCTATACTTATATCTATTATTATTATCGCTATAAATGTTATTATTATCACTATTACTGTTATTCCTATTCTTATTACTATTATTATTATCCCTATTCGTCTTGTCTTTATCCTTATAACTATTATTATTATCGCTATAACTGTTATTATTATCCTTATTCTATTGTTACTATCCGTATTACTCTTGTCTTTATCCTATTAACTATTATTATTATCCCTATTACTATTACTATTATCACTATTACTATTATTATTATCGCTATAACTGTTATTATTATCCTTATTCTATTGTTACTATCCGTATTATTCTTGTCTTTATCCTTATAACTATTATTATTATCCTTATTACTATTATTATTATCGCTATCCGTGCGGGGTTTCTAGTCCCCCATCGGACGCGTCCCCGGGTGGCGGATAGGGGAATGCTCGCCACGTACTCTTCGGAGTGCGTGGAGGGTAGGAGTGAAATAAAATAGCTCCCGCGGACCAAAACTGGAACTGTGCGAATGTGTGTGTGAATGGATGAATGAATGGGCTGCGGCTGGTACGCGGTGGATATTCCTTGCAGACTAGCCAAGGGGGGAGTAGTAGCCCCCCGACCGTGGCGGGACATGATGTTAGTACCTGACCTCTGTGGGAGTAATAAGGGTAAATGTAAGTCCGCTCACAACTTGTGTTCGGCAGAGATCCCGTGAAACCACATGTTCAACGTGGGAGAACCGCTCATGTCTTTGCTGTGCGGAGCCAATGCAAGGGTTGAAGCCGTGCTATCGGGCGCAGGAATGGAGGATCACCTGACCAGCGTTCCTCATAACCTGAGCTGTGGGGGGTTAAACCACAGCACCGTCTAGCCTGAGGTTGGGGCAATACCCGGGTCGGATACCGGTGCGTTCCTTCGATAGGGGTGACGTAAAACCTTTCGCATCATATATGGCGCGGGCCTATCCCGTTTCATTTTTTTTATTAGAGTCACTTGGTGTCGATAGGGGTGGCCTCCCGAAAAGCCGCTTCTCGGCTTCGACATCAGTCATTAGGGTTTCTAGCCGGCGGGGATAGATGCCACACTGCGGTGTGGCTCGCATGATGCGCGAACCGTCGTTAGTATAATAATCGATTTCAGATGGCAACAAAAAAAACAATTATGGAAGAAGGGAGGAGCCTGCGCTCTAGGAGCGCAAGGGACCTCGAGAAGGAGGTCGAGGAGAATGAGGTGGCGGTATTCACCCCGCGCCGCAGTCTGGCGCGGAGTCCTGCGCCATCCGGCGAGAGATCGCCGTTGTGTACAGGTGAGAGCACACCTGTACCTACTGAGGAGACGACGGCGGAACCGGTTCAGGCCCCGCAGCCTGTTGCTTCCGCCACAGAGGCCTCAATAATTGGGGCCCTATTGAAACAGCTACGCGACACCGTCGCGGAAATGACCTTGGCAACGGCCAAGCAACGTAATGTTGCCATGGCCATCAAGAATGGCCTCCCGCGATTGGTGGAGTTGGCGGACGCCATTGAGGCGGCACAGCCCGCGCAAATGGCGCAGGACCTCAGCGGCAGAAAACGGACGCGGGAGATTATTTCCAGCCCCGCATCCCAGCCATCCCCGGCTGAGAAAAGGCTAAAGGATGGCGGGGAAGCATGGAATGTGGTGGCGCGCCGTAAACGAAAGCCGCAGAAACCCGCCGTGCCTCCCACGGCGGCTGTCGCAGCTACGGCCAAGGCGACTACCTCTGCCTCCACGGAGGCAGATAACATAAAGAGGAAGAAGAGGAAGTCGCGTCGTAAACGCCGCGCAGCGGCGTTGGCGATTAAGCCGGCGGCGGGCGCGAGCTACGCTCAAGTGCTGGCGAAATTACGCGCCAGCGTAAAACCGGAAGAGGCCGGAATTGAAATTAAATCGATCCGGCAAACGAGGGGGGGTGAAGTCCTCCTCGAATTGGCAGGAGCTGCAAAGCCTGAGCAAAAGGCCTCATTCAGTGAGGCATTAAAGGGGGCCCTGGGCACCGCTGGCACAGTCCGGCGGATGGAGCCCAAAGAAACAATTGAGCTGAGGGACTTGGACTGCCTCACCACAGCTGGTGAGGTGGACGAGGCCCTGAGGAAGGAATTGGGCGACTTCGATGGCGACATGCGGGTGCATGTCACCAAGGAGAATGCCCGGGGCCAGAAACTGGCAATAGTTGAGCTGGAGGAGCCGGCTGCGGCCAAGATATTGGATTGTGGCCGTTTGAGGGTCGGGATGGTGATATGCCGACCCAGAAAGAGGACGGTAGCCGTGCGCTGCTTCAGGTGCCTGGGGTACGAGCACCTGGCGCGCGGATGCAAGGCTCCCGATCGACAGAATAACTGCTACCGGTGCGGCGAGAAGGGCCATGTAGCCAACGGCTGTCAGAAGCCGCCGAGGTGTGTGGTGTGTGCCGACCATGGTCTCAAGGGCGCAGACCTAGAGCACGTGTTAGGGTCCGGCGCCTGTAAGGCGTACCGCGACGCCTTAGCCAACGCTAAGCAGCGCAATGGCTAAGGTGTTTCAGGCCAACTTGAACCGCAGCCGAGTCGCGGACGCCCTTCTCGAGCAGATGCGGCGAGAGCAGGAGATAGATATTCTCCTGCTTAGTGAACCGTATCGGGCTCGGGAAGGACCAACGTGGTTCGCCGACACGTTGGGTACCGCTGCGATCTGGATCCCGGATCCGTCCAAATTCCGGGTCCAGTCGCACGGTGCAGGTGCCGGACATGTCTGGGTAAGGGGAGAGGGTGTGACGCTGGTGAGCGTCTACCTCTCCCCTAACGATCGCATCGCGGAGTTTCGCGAGAAGGTTGAGGCCCTCGAAGACACCATCCAAGCCATTGGGGGCGGATGTGTGATCGGAGGGGACTTCAACGCGAAGGCGGTCGAGTGGGGAATGCCCAGACCGGACACCAGGGGACGGCACGTCGTCGAGTTGGCGGCGCGCCAGAACCTGGTGATCCTTAACCGAGGGTCGTCCACGACCTTCCGGAGGTTTGGTTATCAGGAGACCATCGTGGATATCACGATGGCTTCTGAGGATGTCGCGCCCCGTGTCGATGACTGGAGAGTCATCGAGGACTACACGGGGAGTGACCACCAGTACGTGGCTTTCTGGATAGCCGGGAAACAACGGAGGAGCGTCGTTCCACCCCCTGTTCAAGGGTGGAACATTAAGACGCTCCAGAAGGAGAAGTTCGGAGAGGCTCTCCAAGTTGCGCTGCAGTCCATCCTGCAGCCCAACGGAGAGCCATTATCCCGGCTATCGTTAGAGCTGCTCGTCGACGCAACTATGCACGCCATACACACGGCGTGCGAAGCGTCAATGAGCCGTGGAAAGCCACGCAGTGCCAGACGGCCTGCCTACTGGTAGACGAGCGACATCGCCGACCTCCGGAAGGACTGCCATCGTCTGCGGCGAACAGCCCAGCGCGCCAGGCGCACTGGCGAAGGCGAGGCCCTGTGGGACTCGTACAGGGCCAAGCGCCGCGAATTGCGCCACGCGATTCGCGTTAGTCAACGGCGTTGCTGGGAGGACCTCCGGGAGGAGGCCAACCGTGACCTGTGGGGCCTAGGGTACCGAATCGTGCGTCGCAAGATCGGTGCCCAAAACGGCCCCGCGGTGTTACCCGCAGACGAGGCATCGGCGATCGTGGACGCCCTTTTTCCGGACCACCCGGCAAGGGCGCGACGGTCAGCGGGACTGCAGGTGGAGAAGTTCCCCCCCTTCACCATACAGGAGATGCAGAATGCAGCTCGGACCTTCCGCAATAGGAAGGCCCCGGGCCCAGACGGCATCCCAGCAGAGGTCGTGAAGCTGGCTGTTCAGCTTCACCCAGGACCTCTGCTGGACTTGTTCAATGAATGTCTGGGTTCCGGCCTCTGGCCGACCCGATGGAAAGTGCAGCGCCTTGCGCTCATTTCTAAAGGTAAGGAGCAGCTTACCGGTCCATCAGCATACAGACCTATTTGTATGCTGGACGTGGCCGGAAAGCTGCTCGAGAAGATGATTAGGTCCCGCCTCCTGGACGCTTTCCGGGAGGCGGGCGATCTATCGGGCCGGCAGTTTGGCTTTCGTCGCGGAAGGTCCACCGTCGACGCCCTACGGGTGATCCTGGACGCCGCCGAAAAGGCGGAGACCGGGAACCGACACAGTTGGCATGTTGTCCTCGTAGCCACGCTGGACGTCAGGAACGCCTTTAACTCGGTGAGTTGGCTAGGGATACTCGCGGCTCTGGAGAACACTTTCCAGGTGCCGGACTATCTCCTCCGCATGATGGAGGATTACCTCTCCGACCGTGTCCTTGTTTACGACACGGTCGAGGGGCGGCGGAGGAGAAAAGTCTCCGCAGGAGTGGCACAGGGGTCTATTCTAGGACCAGACCTCTGGAATGCGTTCTACGACGCCATCCTACGGATTGAGTTCCCCAGCGAGGCGTTCCGGGTGGGCTACGCGGATGACATTGCGGTAGTAATTATCGCACGCGACACGGAGCGCGCACAGTTTGGCCTGAATCAGGTCATGAGGCGAGTGGAGAGATGGATGGGCGACGCGGGTCTTCGACTAGCAACCGGGAAGACCGAGCTCGTCGTCCTGTCAAGGCGGAGGATCCCCACCGAGATACCATTCAAGGTGGGGATCCATACCATCTTAGCCAAGGCCGCCGTGAAGTACCTGGGGGTCCTCCTTGATTCCAAGAGGACCTTCTGGGCACATATACGGCAGGCGGCTGACAGGGCGGCGGCAACCGCGTCGTCCTTAGCCCGCCTCATGGCAAACATTGGAGGCCCAAAGCCGGCGAAGCGGAAGCTCCTGATGTCCACCGTCGAGTCCATACTTTTGTACGGCTCGGAGATTTGGGCAGGAGCTCTCCGCTTCGAGAAGTACCGCCGCAGACTCGCGGCGGTTCAGAGAAGATGCGCACTCCGGGTAGCCTGTTCTTACAGGACTGTCGCGGAGCCAGCTGTGTTGGTGATAGCCGGTATGGTCCCCATAGACCTGCTCGCTCACGAGCGCCAGCAGGTCTATGAGGCCAAAAGGAATGGCCAGCAGAAGGCCGAGGCGAAGAGGGTGGCTCGTGAAACCACTCTGCATCGCTGGCAGCAACGTTGGAGAGACGAGAAACGGGGGCGTTGGACAGCTAGGCTCATTCCATGCCTAGCCCCTTGGGTCTCCAGAAAGCACGGCGAGGTGGGTTATTACCTTACCCAGTTCCTTAGTGGGCACGGATACTTCCGTGCCTACCTTTTTAGGATGGGTAAGGCCGAGTCGCCGATGTGTGGTTACGGCTGCCAGAGTGCAGAGGATAGTGCTGAGCACACCCTCTTCGCCTGCCGCCGATGGACGACGGAGCGGGACGCCCTCCAACAGGAGATTGGCCCCATCACCCCAGACATTATCGTGTGGGTGATGCTGCAAAGTTTGCAACACTGGAGCGCCGTCGCCACTTATGTACGGCGGTTGCTCCAGCACAAGAAGACGGAGGAGAGCCGGTGGAATCCCCTAACTCCAGTGTAGAGGATTCCATCGGCAAGTTAAATAAGCTCCTAACGGGCCACCTTTTGTTGTGAGGGCATCTCACCTGAGACGTGCGAAATCGCACAACCGGTGACTCCCCCCCTGAAGTAATGTGAAAAAAACGGTGCCGGGGGGGGACCAAAGTCACAGCGAGGGTTAGGGGTTTTAGCCGGTAAAAATCCGGCATACCCTGGGGCACGTGGCCTAGCCCCGGGGATCTTTAGAAGATTTCCCCTGTTTCCCTTCCTAAAAACAAAAAAAAAAAAAAAAAAATAATTATCGCTATAACTGTTATTATTATTGCTATTACTATTATTATTATCCTTATTATTATTATTATTATCGCTATAACTGTTATTATTATCCTTATTCTATTGTTACTATCCGTATTATTCTTGTCTTTATCCTTATAACCATTATTATTATCCTTATTACTATTATTATTATCCCTATTCCTCTTGTCTTTATACTTATAACTATTATTTTTGTCCTTATTACTATTATTATTATCGCTATAACTGTTATTATTGTCCTTATTCTTTTATTACTATCCGTATTACTCTTCTCTTTATCCTTATAACTGTTATTCCTATACTTATATCTATTATTATTATCGCTATAAATGTTATTATTATTGCTATTACTATTATTACTATTCTTATTACTATTATTATTATCCCCATTCCCCTTGTCTTTATGATTATAACTATTATCATTATCCTTATTATTATTATTATTATCGCTATAACTGTTATTATTATTCCTATTGCTATTATTATTATCGCTATAACTGTTATTATTATCCTTATTCTATTGTTTCTATCCGTATTACTCTTGTCTTTATCCTTATAACTATTATTATTATCCTTATTATTATTATTATTATCGCTATAACTGTTATTATTATCCTTATTCTATTGTTACTAACCGCACTACTCTTGTCTTTATCCTTATAACTATTATTATTATCCTTATTATTATTATTATTATCGCTATAACTGTTATTATTTTTCATATTACTATTATTATTATCCCTATTCCTCTCGTCTTTATCCTTATAACTATTATTGTTGTGCTTATTACTATTATTATTATCGCTATAACTGTTATTATTATTGCTATTACTATTATTATTAAAGCTATAACTGTTATTATTATTCTTGTTACTATTATTATTATTATCCCTATTCCCTTTGTCTTTATCCTTATAACTATTATCATTATCCTTATTATTATTATTATTATCCTTATTACTATTATTATTAGCGCTATAACTGTTAATATTATCCTTATTACTATTATTATTATCCCTATTCCTCTTGTCTTTATCCTTATAACTATTATTATTATCCTTATTACTATTATTATTATCGCTATAACTGTTATTATTATCCTAAATACTATTATTATTATCGTTATAACTGTTATTATTATTCTTGTTACTATTATTACTATCCGTATTACTCTTGCCTTTATCCTATTAACTATTATTATTATCCCTATTACTATTACTATTATCCCTATTACTATTATTATTATCGCTATAACTGTTATTATTATCCTTATTCTATTGTTACTATCCGTATTATTCTTGTCTTTATCCTTATAACTATTATTATTATCCTTATTATTATTATTATTATCCTTATTTCCATTATTATTAGCGCTATAACTGTTAATATTATCCTTATTACTATTATTATTATCCCTATTCCTCTTGTCTTTATCCTTATAACTATTATTATTATCCTTATTACTATTATTATTATCGCTATAACTGTTATTATTATTGCTATTGCTATTATTATTATCCTTATTATTATTATTATTATCGCTATAACTGTTATTATTATCCTTATTCTATTGTTACTATCCGTATTATTCTTGTCTTTATCCTTATAACTATTATTATTATCCTTATTATTATTATTATTATCCTTATTACTATTATTCTTAGCGCTATAACTGTGAATATTATCCTTATTACTATTATTATTATCCCTATTCCTCTTGTCTTTATACTTATAACTATTATTTTTGTCGTTATTACTATTAGTATTATCGCTATAACTGTTATTATTGTTCTTATTCTATTATTACTATCCGTATTACTCTTCTCTTTATCCTTATAACTGTTATTCCTATACTTATATCTATTATTATTATCGCTATAAACGTTATTATTATTGCTATTACTATTATTACTATTCTTATTACTATTATTATTATCCCCATTCCCCTTGTCTTTATCCTTATAACTATTATCATTATCCTTATTATTATTATTATTATTATCGCTATAACTGTTATTATTATCCTTATTCTATTGTTACTATCCGTATTATTCTTGTCTTTATCCTTATAACTATTATTATTATCCTTATTATTATTACTATTATCCTTATTACTATTATTATTAGCGCTATAACTGTGAATATTATCCTTATTACTATTATTATTATCCCTATTCCTCTTGTCTTTATCCTTATAACTATTATTTTTGTCCTTATTACTATTATTATTATCGCTATAACTGTTATTATTGTCCTTATTCTATTATTACTATCCGTATTACTCTTGTCTTTATCCTTATAACTGTTATTCCTATACTTATATCTATTATTATTATCGCTATAAACGTTATTATTATTGCTATTACTATTATTACTATTCTTATTACTATTATTATTATCCCCATTCCCCTTGTCTTTATCCTTATAACTATTATCATTATCCTTATTATTATTATTATTATCGCTATAACTGTTATTATTATTCCTTTTGCTATTATTATTATCGCTATAACTGTTATTATTATCCTTATTCTATTGTTTATATCCGTATTACTCTTGTCTTTATCCTTATAACTGTTATTATTATCCTTATTATTATTATTATTATCCTTATTACTATTATTATTAGCGCTATAACTGTTAATATTATCCTTATTACTATTATTATTATCCCTATTCCTCTTGTCTTTATCCTTATAACTATTATTATTATCCTTATTACTATTATTATTATCGCTATAACTGTTATTATTATCCTAAATACTATTATTATTATCGTTATAACTGTTATTATTATTCTTGTTACTATTATTACTATCCGTATTACTCTTGCCTTTATCCTATTAACTATTATTATTATCCCTATTACTATTACTATTATCCCTATTACTATTATTATTATCGCTATAACTGTTATTATTATCCTTATTCTATTGTTACTATCCGTATTATTCTTGTCTTTATCCTTATAACTATTATTATTATCCTTATTATTATTATTATTATCCTTATTTCCATTATTATTAGCGCTATAACTGTTAATATTATCCTTATTACTATTATTATTATCCCTATTCCTCTTGTCTTTATCCTTATAACTATTATTATTATCCTTATTACTATTATTATTATCGCTATAACTGTTATTATTATTGCTATTGCTATTATTATTATCCTTATTATTATTATTATTATCGCTATAACTGTTATTATTATCCTTATTCTATTGTTACTATCCGTATTATTCTTGTCTTTATCCTTATAACTATTATTATTATCCTTATTATTATTATTATTATCCTTATTACTATTATTCTTAGCGCTATAACTGTGAATATTATCCTTATTACTATTATTATTATCCCTATTCCTCTTGTCTTTATACTTATAACTATTATTTTTGTCGTTATTACTATTAGTATTATCGCTATAACTGTTATTATTGTTCTTATTCTATTATTACTATCCGTATTACTCTTCTCTTTATCCTTATAACTGTTATTCCTATACTTATATCTATTATTATTATCGCTATAAACGTTATTATTATTGCTATTACTATTATTACTATTCTTATTACTATTATTATTATCCCCATTCCCCTTGTCTTTATCCTTATAACTATTATCATTATCCTTATTATTATTATTATTATTATCGCTATAACTGTTATTATTATCCTTATTCTATTGTTACTATCCGTATTATTCTTGTCTTTATCCTTATAACTATTATTATTATCCTTATTATTATTACTATTATCCTTATTACTATTATTATTAGCGCTATAACTGTGAATATTATCCTTATTACTATTATTATTATCCCTATTCCTCTTGTCTTTATCCTTATAACTATTATTTTTGTCCTTATTACTATTATTATTATCGCTATAACTGTTATTATTGTCCTTATTCTATTATTACTATCCGTATTACTCTTGTCTTTATCCTTATAACTGTTATTCCTATACTTATATCTATTATTATTATCGCTATAAACGTTATTATTATTGCTATTACTATTATTACTATTCTTATTACTATTATTATTATCCCCATTCCCCTTGTCTTTATCCTTATAACTATTATCATTATCCTTATTATTATTATTATTATCGCTATAACTGTTATTATTATTCCTTTTGCTATTATTATTATCGCTATAACTGTTATTATTATCCTTATTCTATTGTTTATATCCGTATTACTCTTGTCTTTATCCTTATAACTGTTATTATTATCCTTATTATTATTATTATTATCGCTATAACTGTTATTATTATCCTTTTTCTATTGTTACTAACCGTATTATTCTTGTCTTTATCCTTATAACTATTATTATTATCCTTATTACTATTATTATTGTCGCTATAACTGTTATTATTATTGCTATTACTATTATTATTATCCTTATTATTATTATTATTATCGCTATAACTGTTATTATTATCCTTATTCTATTGTTACTATCCGTATTATTCTTGTCTTTATCCTTATAACTATTATTATTATCCTTATTATTATTATTATTATCCTTATTACTATTATTGTTAGCGCTATAACTGTTATTATTATTGCTATTACTATTATTACTATTCTTATTACTATTATTATTATCCCCATTCCCCTTGTCTTTATCCTTATAACTATTATCATTATCCTTATTATTATTATTATTATCGCTATAACTGTTATTATTATTCCTATTGCTATTATTATTATCGGTATAACTGTTATTATTATCCTTATTCTATTGTTTCTATCCGTATTACTCTTGCCTTTATCCTATTAACTATTATTATTATCCCTATTACTATTACTATTATCCCTATTACTATTATTATTATCGCTATAACTGTTATTATTATCCTTATTCTATTGTTACTATCCGTCTTATTCTTGTCTTTATCCTTATAACTATTATTATTATCCTTATTACTATTATTATTATCGCTATAACTGTTATTATTATTGCTATTACTATTATTATTATCCTTATTATTATTATTATTATCGCTATTACTGTTATTATTATCCTTATTCTATTGTTACTATCCGTATTATTCTTGTCTTTATCCTTATAACTATTATTATTATCCTTATTATTATTATTATTATTATCCTTATTACTATTATTATTAGCGCTATAACTGTGAATATTATCCTTATTACTATTATTATTATCCCTATTCCTCTTGTCTTTATCCTTATTAACTATTATTTTTGTCCTTATTACTATTATTATTATCGCTATAACTGTTATTATTGTCCTTATTCTATTATTACTATCCGTATTACTCTTCTCTTTATCCTTATAACTATTATTATTATCCTTATTACTATTATTATTATCGCTATAACTGTTATTATTATCCTCATTCTATTGTTACTATCCGTATTACTCTTCTCTTTATCCTTATAACTAATATTATTAATCCTTATTACTATTATTATTATCGCTATAACTGTTATTATTATCCTAAATACTATTATAATTATCGTTATAACTGTTATTATTATTCTTGTTACTATTATTACTATCCGTATTACTCTTGCCTTTATCCTATTAACTATTATTATTATCCCTATTACTATTACTATTATCCCTATTACTATTATTATTATCGCTATAACTGTTATTATTATCCTTATTCTATTGTTACTATCCGTATTATTCTTGTCTTTATCCTTCTAACTATTATTATTATCCTTATTATTATTATTATTATCCTTATTACTATTATTATTATCCTATTCCTCTTGTCTTTATACTTATAACTATTATTTTTGTCCTTATTACTATTATTATTATCGCTATAACTGTTATTATTGTCCTTATTCTATTATTACTATCCGTATTACTCTTCTCTTTATCCTATAACTGTTATTCCTATACTTATATCTATTATTATTATCGCTATAAATGTTATTATTATTGCTATTACTATTATTACTATTCTTATTACTATTATTATTATCCCATTCCCCTTGTCTTTATCCTTATAACTATAATCATTATCCTTATTATTATTATTATTATCGCTATAACTGTTATTATTATTCCTATTGCTATTATTATTATCGGTATAACTGTTATTATTATCCTTATTCTATTGTTTCTATCCGTATTACTCTTGTCTTTATCCTTATAACTATTATTATTATCCTTATTATTATTATTATTATCGCTATAACCTGTTATTATTATCCTTATTCTATTGTTACTATCCGCATTACTCTTGTCTTTATCCTTATAACTATTATTATTATCCTTATTATTATTATTATTATCGCTATAACTGTTATTATTTTTCCTATTACTTTTATTATTATCCCTATTCCTCTCGTCTTTATCCTTATAACTATTATTGTTGTCCTTATTACTATATTATTATCGCTATAACTGTTATTATTATTGCTATTACTATTATTATTATCGCTATAACTGTTATTATTATTGCTATTACTATTATTATTATCGCTATAACTGTTATTATTATTCCTATTGCTATTATTATTATCGGTATACACTGTTATTATTATCCTTATTCTATAGTTTCTATCCGTATTACTCTTGCCTTTATCCTATTAACTATTATTATTATCCCTATTACTATTACTATTATCCCTATTACTATTATTATTATCGCTATAACTGTTATTATTATCCTTATTCTATTGTTACTATCCGTATTATTCTTGTCTTTATCCTTATAACTATTATTATTATCCTTATTATTATTATTATTATCCCTATTCCTCTTGTCTTTTATCCTTATAACTATTATTATTATCCTCATTACTATTATTATTATCGCTATAACTGTTATTATTATCCTTTTTCTATTGTTACTAACCGTATTATTCTTGTCTTTGTCCTTATAACTATTATTATTATCCTTATTCTATTGTTACTATCCGTATTATTCTTGTCTTTATCCTTATAACTATTATTATTATCCTTATTATTATTATTATTATCCTTATTACTATTATTGTTAGCGCTATAACTGTGAATATTATCCTTATTACTATTATTATTATCCCTATTCCTCTTGTCTTTATACTTATAACTATTATTTTTGTTCTTATTACTATTATTATTATCGCTATAAATGTTATTATTATTCCTATTGCTATTATTATTATCGGTATAACTGTTATTATTATCCTTATTCTATTGTTTCTATCCCGTATTACTCTTGCCTTTATCCTATTAACTATTATTATTATCCCTATTACTATTACTATTATCCCTATTACTATTATTATTATCGCTATAACTGTTATTTTTATCCTTATTCTATTGTTACTATCCGTATTATTCTTGTCTTTATCCTTATAACTATTATTATTATCCTTATTATTATTATTATTATCCTATTCCTCTTGTCTTTATCCTTATAACTATTATTATTATCCTCATTACTATTATTATTATCGCTATAACTGTTATTATTATCCTTTTTCTATTGTTTCTATCCGTATTACTCTTGCCTTTATCCTATTAACTATTATTATTATCCCTATTACTATTACTATTATCCCTATTACTATTATTATTATCGCTATAACTGTTATTATTATCCTTATTCTATTGTTACTATCCGTATTATTCTTGTCTTTATCCTTATAACTCTTATTATTATCCTTATTATTATTATTATTATCCCTATTCCTCTTGTCTTTATCCTTATAACTATTATTATTATCCTTATTATTATTATTATTATCGCTATAACTGTTATTATTATCCTTATTCTATTGTTACTATCCGTATTATTCTTGTCTTTATCCTTATAACTATTATTATTATCCTTATTATTATTATTATTATCCTTATTACTATTATTATTAGCGCTATAACTGTGAATATTATCCTTATTACTATTATTATTATCCCTATTCCTCTTGTCTTTATCCTATAACTATTATTTTTGTCCTTATTACTATTATTATTATCACTATAACTGTTATTATTGTCCTTATTCTATTATTACTATCCGTATTACTCTTGTCTTTATTCTTATAACTAATATTATTAATCCTTATTACTATTATTATTATCGCTATAACTGTTATTATTATCCTAAATACTATTATTATTATCGTTATAACTGTTACTATTATTCTTGTTACTATTATTACTATCCGTATTACTCTTGCCTTTATCCTATTAACTATTATTATTATCCCTATTACTATTACTATGTATCCCTATTACTATTATTATTATCGCTATAACTGTTATTATTATCCTTATTCTATTGTTACTATCCGTATTATTCTTGTCTTTATCCTTATAACTATTATTATTATCCTTATTATTATTATTATTATCCTTATTTCCATTATTATTAGCGCTATAACTGTTAATATTATCCTTATTACTATTATTATTATCCCTATTCCTCTTGTCTTTATCCTTATAACTATTATTGTTGTCCTTATTACTATTATTATTATCGCTATAACTGTTAATATTATCCTTATTACTATTATTATTATCGCTATAACTGTTATTATTATTGCTATTACTATCATTATTATCCTTATTATTATTATTATTATCGCTATAACTGTTATTATTATCCTTATTCTATTGTTACTATCCGTATTATTCTTGTCTTATCCTTATAACTAATATTATTATCCTTATTATTATTATTATTATCCCTATTCCTCTTGTCTTTATCCTTATAACTATTATTATTATCCTCATTACTATTATTATTATCGCTATAACTGTTATTATTATTGCTATTACTATTATTACTATTCTTATTACTATTATTATTATCCCCATTCCCCTTGTCTTTATCCTTATAACTGTTATCATTATCCTTATTATTATTATTATTATCGCTATAATTGTTATTATTATTCCTATTGCTATTATTATTATCGGTATAACTGTTATTATTATCCTTATTCTATTGTTTCTATCCGTATTACTCTTGCCTTTATCCTATTAACTATTATTATTATCCCTATTACTATTACTATTATCCCTATTACTATTATTATTATCGCTATAACTGTTATTATTATCCTTATTCTATTGTTACTATCCGTATTATTCTTGTCTTTATCCTTATAACTATTATTATTATCCTTATTATTATTATTATTATCCCTATTCCTCTTGTCTTTATCCTTATAACTATTATTATTATCCTCATTACTATTATTATTATCGCTATAACTGTTATTATTATCCTTTTTCTATTGTTACTAACCGTATTATTCTTGTCTTTGTCCTTATAACTATTATTATTATCCTTATTACTATTATTATTATCGCTATAACTGTTATTATTATTGCTATTACTATTATTATTATCGCTATAACTGTTATTATTATTCTTGTTACTATTATTATTATTATCCCTATTCCCTTTGTCTTTATCCTTATAACTATTATTATTATCCTCATTACTATTATTATTATCGCTATAACTGTTATTATTATCCTTTTTCTATTGTTACTAACCGTATTATTCTTGTCTTTGTCCTTATAACTATTATTATTATCCTTATTACTATTATTATATCGCTATAACTGTTATTATTATTGCTATTACTATCATTATTATCCTTATTATTATTATTATTATCGCTAGTAACTGTTATTATTATCCTTATTCTATTGTTACTATCCGTATTATTCTTGTCTTTATCCTTATAACTATTATTATTATCCTTATTATTATTATTATTATCCTTATTACTATTATTGTTAGCGCTATAACTGTGAATATTATCCTTATTACTATTATTATTATCCCTATTCCTCTTGTCTTTATACTTATAACTATTATTTTTGTTCTTATTACTATTATTATTATCGCTATAAATGTTATTATTATTGCTATTACTATTATTACTATTCTTATTACTATTATTATTATCCCCATTCCCCTTGTCTTTATCCTTATAACTATTATCATTATCCTTATTATTATTATTATTATCGCTATAACTGTTATTATTATTCCTATTGCTATTATTATTATCGGTATAACTGTTATTATTATCCTTATTCTATTGTTTCTATCCGTATTACTCTTGCCTTTATCCTATTAACTATTATTATTATCCCTATTACTATTACTATTATCCCTATTACTATTATTATTATCGCTATAACTGTTATTATTATCCTTATTCTATTGTTACTATCCGTATTATTCTTGTCTTTATCCTTATAACTATTATTATTATCCTTATTATTATTATTATTATCCCTATTCCTCTTGTCTTTATCCTTATAACTATTATTATTATCCTCATTACTATTATTATTATCGCTATAACTGTTATTATTATCCTTTTTCTATTGTTACTAACCGTATTATTCTTGTCTTTGTCCTTATAACTATTATTATTATCCTTATTACTATTATTATTATCGCTATAACTGTTATTATTATTGCTATTACTATCATTATTATCCGTATTATTATTATTATTATCGCTATAACTGTTATTATTATCCTTATTCTATTGTTACTATCCGTATTATTCTTGTCTTTATCCTTATAACTATTATTATTATCCTTATTATTATTATTATTATCCCTATTCCTCTTGTCTTTATCCTTATAACTATTATTATTATCCTCATTACTATTATTATTATCGCTATAAATGTTATTATTATTGCTATTACTATTATTACTATTCTTATTACTATTATTATTATCCCCATTCCCCTTGTCTTTATCCTTATAACTATTATCATTATCCTTATTATTATTATTATTATCGCTATAACTGTTATTATTATTCCTATTGCTATTATTATTATCGGTATAACTGTTATTATTATCCTTATTCTATTGTTTCTATCCGTATTACTCTTGCCTTTATCCTATTAACTATTATTATTATCCCTATTACTATTACTATTATCCCTATTACTATTATTACTATCGCTATAACTGTTATTATTATCCTTATTCTATTGTTACTATCCGTATTATTCTTGTCTTTATCCTTATAACTCTTATTATTATCCTTATTATTATTATTATTATCCCTATTCCTCTTGTCTTCATCCTTATAACTATTATTATTATCCTTATTATTATTATTATTATCGCTATAACTGTTATTATTATCCTTTTTCTATTGTTACTAACCGTATTATTCTTGTCTTTATCCTTATAACTATTATTATTATCCTTATTACTATTATTATTATCGCTATAACTGTTATTATTATTGCTATTACTATTATTATTATCCTTATTATTATTATTATTATCGCTATAACTGTTATTATTATCCTTATTCTATTGTTACTATCCGTATTATTCTTGTCTTTATCCTTATAACTATTATTATTATCCTTATTATTATTATTATTATCCTTATTACTATTATTATTAGCGCTATAACTGTGAATATTATCCTTATTATTATTATTATTATCCCTATTCCTCTTGTCTTTATCCTTATAACTATTATTTTTGTCCTTATTACTATTATTATTATCACTATAACTGTTATTATTGTCCTTATTCTATTATTACTATCCGTATTACTCTTGTCTTTATCCTTATAACTAATATTATTAATCCTTATTACTATTATTATTATCGCTATAACTGTTATTATTATCCTAAATACTATTATTATTATCGTTATAACTGTTATTATTATTCTTGTTACTATTATTACTATCCGTATTACTCTTGCCTTTATCCTATTAACTATTATTATTATCCCTATTACTATTACTATTATCCCTATTACTATTATTATTATCGCTATAACTGTTATTATTATCCTTATTCTATTGTTACTATCCGTATTATTCTTGTCTTTATCCTTATAACTATTATTATTATCCTTATTATTATTATTATTATCCTTATTTCCATTATTATTAGCGCTATAACTGTTAATATTATCCTTATTACTATTATTATTATCCCTATTCCTCTTGTCTTTATCCTTATAACTATTATTGTTGTCCTTATTACTATTATTATTATCGCTATAACTGTTAATATTATCCTTATTACTATTATTATTATCGCTATAACTGTCATTATTATTGCTATTACTATCATTATTATCCTTATTATTATTATTATTATCGCTATAATTGTTATTATTATTCCTATTGCTATTATTATTATCGGTATAACTGTTATTATTATCCTTATTCTATTGTTTCTATCCGTATTACTCTTGCCTTTATCCTATTAACTATTATTATTATCCCTATTACTATTACTATTATCCCTATTACTATTATTATTATCGCTATAACTGTTATTATTATCCTTATTCTATTGTTACTATCCGTATTATTCTTGTCTTTATCCTTATAACTATTATTATTATCCTTATTATTATTATTATTATCCCTATTCCTCTTGTCTTTATCCTTATAAACTATTATTATTATCCTCATTACTATTATTATTATCGCTATAACTGTTATTATTATCCTTTTTCTATTGTTACTAACCGTATTATTCTTGTCTTTGTCCTTATAACTATTATTATTATCCTTATTACTATTATTATTATCGCTATAACTGTTATTATTATTGCTATTACTATCATTATTATCCTTATTATTATTATTATTATCGCTATAACTGTTATTATTATCCTTATTCTATTGTTACTATCCGTATTATTCTTGTCTTTATCCTTATAACTATTATTATTATCCTTATTATTATTATTATTATCCTTATTACTATTATTGTTAGCGCTATAACTGTGAATATTATCCTTATTACTATTATTATTATCCCTATTCCTCTTGTCTTTATATTAGGTCGTCCGGAAAGTTCGTGCGGTTTTTGAGGGACAGTTGAAGTGCAACTAATTGAAACATTGATAGAGTTTTATTTCAATATATATATATGTGTCATACTGTTCCACAACGTGTCTCCACCTTTCCATCTTTTCAGAATCTCTCAGATTTTTCAGCAAAATATATATCTAAGCGATTTTGATCTCATCTAAGATGTTAAAATGTTTTCCGTTAAGGGAATTTTGTAATGTCCGAAACAGGTGGAATTCTTTGGGTAAATGTTCGGTGAGTATGGTGGATGGGGTAATAGATCCCAACCAAACTCTAATATTTTTTCTGCGTGGTCAAAGAAACATGAGGGTGGGCTTTGTCAAGTTGAAACACAATTCCCTTCCGATTGGCTAATGTTCAATTGCCCTTTTCAGCTTATCTAATTTTGAAAAATATGCCAAAAGTAACATCTTTTAGAATATATAACACTGTCATATGTTTTCAATCATGCTTCTATCTTTAAATCTTTGTTTTTGCCACCTATTGAAAATCCGCACGAACTTTCCGGACGACCCAATACTTATAACTATTATTTTTTGTCCTTATTACTATTATTATTATCGCTATAAATGTTATTATTATTGCTATTACTATTATTACTATTCTTATTACTATTATTATTATCCCCATTCCCCTTGTCTTTATCCTTATAACTATTATCATTATCCTTATTATTATTATTATTATCGCTATAACTGTTATTATTATTCCTATTGCTATTATTATTATCGGTTATAACTGTTATTATTATCCTTATTCTATTGTTTCTATCCGTATTACTCTTGCCTTTATCCTATTAACTATTATTATTATCCCTATTACTATTACTATTATCCCTATTACTATTATTATTATCGCTATAACTGTTATTATTATCCTTATTCTATTGTTACTATCCGTATTATTCTTGTCTTATCCTTATAACTCTTATTATTATCCTTATTATTATTATTATTATCCCTATTCCTCTTGTCTTTATCCTTATAACTATTATATTATCCTTTTTCTATTGTTACTAACCGTATTATTCTTGTCTTTATCCTTATAACTATTATTATTATCCTCATTATTATTATTATTATCGCTATAACTGTTATTATTATCCTTTTTCTATTGTTACTAACCGTATTATTCTTGTCTTTGTCCTTATAACTATTATTATTATCCTTATTACTATTATTATTATCGCTATAACTGTTATTATTATTGCTATTGCTATTATTATTATCCTTATTATTATTATTATTATCGCTATAACTGTTATTATTATCCTTATTCTATTGTTACTATCCGTATTATTCTTGTCTTTATCCTTATAACTATTATTATTATCCTTATTATTATTATTATTATCCTTATTACTATTATTGTTAGCGCTATAACTGTGAATATTATCCTTAGTACTATTATTATTATCCCTATTCCTCTTGTCTTTATACTTATAACTATTATTTTTGTCCTTATTACTATTATTATTATCGCTATAACTGTTATTATTGTCCTTATTCTATTATTACTATCCGTATTACTCTTCTCTTTATCCTTATAACTGTTATTCCTATACTTATATCTATTATTATTATCGCTATAAACGTTATTATTATTGCTATTACTATTATTACTATTCTTATTACTATTATTATTATCCCCATTCCCCTTGTCTTTATCCTTATAACTATTATCATTATCCTATTATTATTATTATTATCGCTATAACTGTTATTATTATTCCTATTGCTATTATTATTATCGCTATAACTGTTATTATTATCCTTATTCTATTGTTTATATCCGTATTACTCTTGTCTTTATCCTTATAACTATTATTATTATCCTTATTATTATTATTATTATCGCTATAACTGTTATTATTATCCTTTTTCTATTGTTACTAACCGTATTATTCTTGTCTTTATCCTTATAACTATTATTATTATCCTTATTACTATTATTATTATCGCTATAACTGTTATTATTATTGCTATTACTATTATTATTATCCTTATTATTATTATTATTATCGCTATAACTGTTATTATTATCCTTATTATATTGTTACTATCCGTATTATTCTTGTCTTTATCCATATAACTATTATTATTATCCTTATTATTATTATTATTATCCTTATTACTATTATTGTTAGCGCTATAACTGTGAATATTATCCTTATTACTATTATTATTATCCCTATTCCTCTTGTCTTTATACTTATAACTATTATTTTTGTCGTTATTACTATTATTATTATCGCTATAACTGTTATTATTGTCCTTATTCTATTATTACTATCCGTATTACTCTTCTCTTTATCCTTATAACTGTTATTCCTATACTTATATCTATTATTATTATCGCTATAAACGTTATTATTATTGCTATTACTATTATTACTATTCTTATTACTATTATTATTATCCCCATTCCCCTTGTCTTTATCCTTATAACTATTATCATTATCCTTATTATTATTATTATTATCGATATAACTGTTATTATTATTCCTATTGCTATTATTATTATCGGTATAACTGTTATTATTATCCTTATTCTATTGTTTATATCCGTATTACTCTTGTCTTTATCCTTATAACTATTATTATTATCCTTATTATTATTATTATTATCGCTATAACTGTTATTATTATACTTTTTCTATTGTTACTAACCGTATTATTCTTGTCTTTATCCTTATAACTATTATTATTATCCTTATTACTATTATTATTATCGCTATAACTGTTATTATTATTTCTATTACTATTATTATTATCCTTATTATTATTATTATTATCGCTATAACTGTTATTATTATCCTTATTCTATTGCTACTATCCGTATTATTCTTGTCTTTATCCTGATAACTATTATTATTATCCTTATTATTATTATTATTATCCTTATTACTATTATTGTTAGCGCTATAACTGTGAATATTATCCTTATTACTATTATTATTATCCCTATTCCTCTTGTCTTTATTCTTATAACTATTATTTTTGTCGTTATTACTATTATTATTATCGCTATAACTGTTATTATTGTCCTTATTCTATTATTACTATCCGTATTACTCTTCTCTTTATCCTTATAACTGTTATTCCTATACTTATATCTATTATTATTATCGCTATAAACGTTATTATTATTGCTATTACTATTATTACTATTCTTATTACTATTATTATTATCCCCATTCCCCTTGTCTTTATCCTTATAACTATTATCATTATCCTTATTATTATTATTATTATTATCGCTATAACTGTTATTATTATCCTTATTCTATTGTTACTATCCGTATTATTCTTGTCTTTATCCTTATAACTATTATTATTATCCTTATTATTATTACTATTATCCTTATTACTATTATTATTAGCTCTGTAACTGTGAATATTATCCTTATTATTATTATTGTTATCCCTATTCCTCTTGTCTTTATCCTTATAACTATTATTTTTGTCCTTATTACTATTATTATTATCGCTATAACTGTTATTATTGTCCTTATTCTATTATTACTATCCGTATTACTCTTGTCTTTATCCTTATAACTAATATTATTAATCCTTATTACTATTATTATTATCGCTATAACTGTTATTATTATCCTAAATACTATTATTATTATCGTTATAACTGTTATTATTATTCTTGTTACTATTATTACTATCCGTATTACTCTTGCCTTTATCCTATTAACTATTATTGTTATCCCTATTACTATTACTATTATCCCTATTACTATTATTATTATCGCTATAACTGTTATTATTATTGCTATTACTATTATTATTATCGCTTTAACTGTTATTATTATTCTTGTTACTATTATTATTATCCCTATTCCCTTTGTCTTTAACCTTATAACTATTATTATTATCCTCATTATTATTATTATTATCGCTATAACTGTTATTATTATCCTTTTTCTATTGTTACTAACCGTATTATTCTTGTCTTTGTCCTTATAACTATTATTATTATCCTTATTACTATTATTATTATCGCTATAACTGTTATTATTATTGCTATTGCTATTATTATTATCCTTATTATTATTATTATTATCGCTATAACTGTTATTATTATCCTTATTCTATTGTTACTATCCGTATTATTCTTGTCTTTATCCTTATAACTATTATTATTATCCTTATTATTATTATTATTATCCTTATTACTATTATTATTAGCGCTATAACTGTGAATATTATCCTTATTACTATTATTATTATCCCTATTCCTCTTGTCTTTATCCTTATAACTATTATTTTTGTCCTTATTACTATTATTATTATCGCTATAACTGTTATTATTGTCCTTATTCTATTATTACTATCCGTATTACTCTTCTCTTTATCCTTATAACTATTATTATTATCCTTATTACTATTATTATTATCGCTATAACTGTTATTATTATCCTTATTCTATTGTTACTATCCGTATTACTCTTCTCTTTATCCTTATAACTAATATTATTAATCCTTATTACTATTATTATTATCGCTATAACTGTTATTATTATCCTAAATACTATTATTATTATCGTTATAACTGTTATTATTATTCTTGTTACTATTATTACTATCCGTATTACTCTTGCCTTTATCCTATTAACTATTATTATTATCCCTATTACTATTACTATTATCCCTATTACTATTATTATTATCGCTATAACTGTTATTATTATCCTTATTCTATTGTTACTATCCGTATTATTCTTGTCTTTATCCTTATAACTATTATACTTATCCTTATTATTATTATTATTATCCTTATTACTATTATTATTATCGCTATAACTGTTATTATTGTCCTTATTCTATTATTACTATCCGTATTACTCTTCTCTTTATCCTTATAACTGTTATTCCTATACTTATATCTATTATTATTATCGCTATAAATGTTATTATTATTGCTATTACTATTATTACTATTCTTATTACTATTATTATTATCCCCATTCCCCTTGTCTTTATCCTTATAACTATTATCATTATCCTTATTATTATTATTATTATCGCTATAACTGTTATTATTATTCCTATTGCTATTATTATTATCGGTATAACTGTTATTATTATCCTTATTCTATTGTTTCTATCCGTATTACTCTTGTCTTTATCCTTATAACTATTATTATTATCCTTATTATTATTATTATTATCGCTATAACTGTTATTATTATCCTTATTCTATTGTTGCTATCCGCATTACTCATGTCTTTATCCTTATAACTATTATTATTATCCTTATTTTTATTATTATTATCGCTATAACTGTTATTATTTTTCCTATTACTATTATTATTATCCCTATTCCTCTCGTCTTTATCCTTATAACTATTATTGTTGTCCTTATTACTATTATTATTATCGCTATAACTGTTATTATTATTGCTATTACTATTATTATTATCGCTATAACTGTTATTATTATTCTTGTTACTATTATTATTATTATCCCTATTCCCTTTGTCTTTATCCTTATAACTATTATCATTATCCTTATTATTATTATTATTATCGCTATAACTGTTATTATTTTTCCTATTACTATTATTATTATCCCTATTCCAGTTGTCTTTATCCTTATAACTATTATTTTTGTCCTTATTACTATTATTATTATCGCTATAACTGTTATTCCTATACTTATATCTATTATTATTATCGCTATAAATGTTATTATTATCACTATCACTGTTATTCCTATTCTTATTACTATTATTATTATCCCTATTCGTCTTGTCTTTATTCTTATAACTATCAAATTATTATCGCTATAACTGTTATAATTATCCTTATTCTATTGTTACTATCCGTATTACTCTTGTCTTTATCCTATTAACTATTATTATTATCCCTATTACTATTACTATTATCCCTATTACTATTATTATTATCGCTATAACTGTTATTATTATTGCTATTACTATTATTATTATCCTTATTATTATTATTATTATTATCGCTATAACTGTTATTATTATCCTTATTATTATTATTATTATTATCCTTATTACTATTATTATTATCCCTATTCCTCTTGTCTTTATACTTATAACTATTATTTTTGTCGTTATTACTATTATTATTATCGCTATAACTGTTATTATTGTCCTTATTCTATTATTACTATCCGTATTACTCTTCTCTTTATCCTTATAACTGTTATTCCTATACTTATATCTATTATTATTATCGCTATAAACGTTATTATTATTGCTATTACTATTATTACTATCCTTATAACTATTATTATTATCCTTATTATTATTATTATTATCGCTATAACTGTTATTATTATCCTTTTTCTATTGTTACTAACCGTATTATTCTTGTCTTTATCCTTATAACTATTATTATTATCCTTATTACTATTATTATTATCGCTATAACTGTTATTATTATTGCTATTACTATTATTATTATCCTTATTATTATTATTATTATCGCTATAACTATTTTTATTATCCTTATTCTATTGTTACTATCCGTATTATTCTTGTCTTTATCCTTATAACTATTATTATTATCCTTATTATTATTATTATTATCCTTATTACTATTATTGTTAGCGCTATAACTGTGAATATTATCCTTATTACTATTATTATTATCCCTATTCCTCTTGTCTTTATACTTATAACTATTATTTTTGTCGTTATTACTATTATTATTATCGCTATAACTGTTATTATTGTCCTTATTCTATTATTACTATCCGTATTACTCTTCTCTTTATCCTTATAACTATTATTATTATCCTTATTACTATTATTATTATCGCTATAACTGTTATTATTATCCTTATTCTATTGTTACTATCCGTATTACTCTTCTCTTTATCCTTATAACTAATATTATTAATCCTTATTACTATTATTATTATCGCTATAACTGTTATTATTATCCTAAATACTATTATTATTATCGTTATAACTGTTATTATTATTCTTGTTACTATTATTACTATCCGTATTACTCTTGCCTTTATCCTATTAACTATTATTATTATCCCTATTACTATTACTATTATCCCTATTACTATTATTATTATCGCTATAACTGTTATTATTATCCTTATTCTATTGTTACTATCCGTATTATTCTTGTCTTTATCCTTATAACTATTATTATTATCCTTATTATTATTATTATTATCCTTATTACTATTATTGTTAGCGCTATAACTGTGAATATTATCCTTATTACTATTATTATTATCCCTATTCCTCTTGTCTTTATACTTATAACTATTATTTTTGTCCTTATTACTATTATTATTATCGCTATAACTGTTATTATTGTCCTTATTCTATTATTACTATCCGTATTACTCTTCTCTTTATCCTTATAACTGTTATTCCTATACTTATATCTATTATTATTATCGCTATAAATGTTATTATTATTGCTATTACTATTATTACTATTCTTATTACTATTATTATTATCCCCATTCCCCTTGTCTTTATCCTTATAACTATTATCATTATCCTTATTATTATTATTATTATCGCTATAACTGTTATTATTATTCCTATTGCTATTATTATTATCGGTATAACTGTTATTATTATCCTTATTCTATTGTTTCTATCCGTATTACTCTTGTCTTTATCCTTATAACTATTATTATTATCCTTATTATTATTATTATTATCGCTATAACTGTTATTATTATCCTTATTCTATTGTTACTATCCGCATTACTCTTGTCTTTATCCTTATAACTATTATTATTATCCTTATTATTATTATTATTATCGCTATAACTGTTATTATTCTTCCTATTACTATTATTATTATCCCTATTCCTCTCGTCTTTATCCTTATAACTATTATTGTTGTCCTTATTACTATTATTATTATCGCTATAACTGTTATTATTATTGCTATTACTATTATTATTATCGCTATAACTGTTATTATTATTGCTATTACTATTATTATTATCGCTATAACTGTTATTATTATTCTTGTTACTATTATTATTATTATCCCTATTCCCTTTGTCTTTATCCTTATAACTATTATCATTATCCTTATTATTATTATTATTATCGCTATAACTGTTATTATTTTTCCTATTACTATTATTATTATCCCTATTCCAGTTGTCTTTATCCTTATAACTATTATTTTTGTCCCTATTACTATTATTATTATCGCTATAACTGTTATTATTATTGCTATTACTATTATTATTATCCTAATTATTATTATTATTATCGCTATAACTGTTATTATTATCCTTATTCTATTGTTACTATCCGTATTATTCTTGTCTTTATCCTTATAACTATTATTATTACCCTTATTATTATTATTATTATCCTTATTACTATTATTATTAGCGCTATAACTGTTAATATTATCCTTATTACTATTATTATTATCCCTATTCCTCTTGTCTTTATCCTTATAACTATTATTGTTGTCCTTATTACTATTATTATCATCGCTATAACTGTTATTCCTATACTTATATCTATTATTATTATCGCTATAAATGTTATTATTATCCTTATTCTATTGTTACTATCCGTATTACTCTTGTCTTTATCCTATTAACTATTATTATTATCCCTATTACTATTACTATTATCCCTATTACTATTATTATTATCGCTATAACTGTTATTATTATCCTTATTCTATTGTTACTATCCGTATTGTTCTTGTCTTTATCCTTATAACTATTATTATTATCCTTATTATTATTATTATTATCCTTATCACTATTATTATTAGCGCTATAACTGTTAATATTATCCTTATTACTATTATTATTATCCCTATTCCTCTTGTCTTTATCCTCATAATTATTATTGTTGTCCTTATTACTATTATTATTATCGCTATAACTGTTATTCCTATACTTATATCTATTATTATTAACGCTATAAATGTTATTATTATCACTATTACTGTTATTCCTATTCTTATTACTATTATTATTATCCCTATTCGTCTTGTCTTTATCCTTATAACTATTATTATTATCGCTATAACTGTTATAATTATCCTTATTCTATTGTTACTATCCGTATTACTCTTGTCTTTATCCTATTAACTATTATTATTATCCCTATTACTATTATTATTATCCCTATTCCTATTGTCTTTATCCTTATAACTACTATCATTATCCTTATTATTATTATTATTATCGCTATAACTGTTATTATTATTCCTATTACTATTATTATTATAGCTTTAACTGTTATTATTGTCCTTATTCTATTATTACTATCCGTATTACTCTTCTCTTTATCCTTATAACTGTTATTCCTATACTTATATCTATTATTATTATCGCTATAAATATTATTATTATCACTATAACTGTTATTACTATTCTTATTACTATTATTATTATCCCTATTCCCTTTGTCTTTATCCTTATAACTATTATTATTATCCTTATTATTATTATTATTATAGCTATAACTGTTATTATTATCCTTATTCTATTGTGACTATCCGTATTACTCTTGTCTTTATCCTTATAACTATTATTCTTATTCATATTACTATTATTATACTCCTTATTACTATTATTATTATCGCTATAACTGTTATTATTATCCGAATTACTATTTTTATTATCGCTATAACTGTTATTATTATTCTTGTTACTATTATTATTATCGCTATAACTGTTATTATTATCCTTAATACTATTATTATTTTCGGTATAACTGTTATTATTATCCTTATTCTATTGTTAGTATCCGTATTACTCTTGTCTTTATCCTTATAACTATTATTATTATCCTAATTTCCATTATTATTATCGCTATAACTGTTATTATTATTCTTATTACTATTATTATTATTCCTATTCCTCTTGTCTTTATCCTTATAACTGTTATTATTATCCTCATTACTATTATTCTTATCGCTATAACTGTTATTATTTTTCCTATTACTATTATTATTATCCCTATTCCTCTCGTCTTTATCCTTATAACTATTATTGTTGTCCTTATTACTATTTTTATTATCGCTATAACTGTTATTATTATTGCTATTACTATTATTATTATCGCTATAACTGTTATTATAATTGCTATCACTATTATTATTATCGCTATAACTGTTATTATTATTCTTGTTACTATTATTATTATCCCTATTCCCTTTGTCTTTATCCTTATAACTATTATCATTACCCTTATTATTATTATTATTATCCTTATTACTATTATTATTAGCGCTATAACTGTTAATATTATCCTTATTACTATTATTATTATCCCTATTCCTCTTGTCTTTATCCTTATAACTATTATTGTTGTCCTTATTACTATTATTATCATCGCTATAACTGTTATTCCTATACTTATATCTATTATTATTATCGCTATAAATGTTATTATTATCCTTATTCTATTGTTACTATCCGTATTACTCTTGTCTTTATCCTATTAACTATTATTATTATCCCTATTACTATTACTATTATCCCTATTACTATTATTATTATCGCTATAACTGTTATTATTATCCTTATTCTATTGTTACTATCCGTATTGTTCTTGTCTTTATCCTTATAACTATTATTATTATCCTTATTATTATTATTATTATCCTTATCACTATTATTATTAGCGCTATAACTGTTAATATTATCCTTATTACTATTATTATTATCCCTATTCCTCTTGTCTTTATCCTCATAATTATTATTGTTGTCCTTATTACTATTATTATTATCGCTATAACTGTTATTCCTATACTTATATCTATTATTATTAACGCTATAAATGTTATTATTATCACTATTACTGTTATTCCTATTCTTATTACTATTATTATTATCCCTATTCGTCTTGTCTTTATCCTTATAACTATTATTATTATCGCTATAACTGTTATAATTATCCTTATTCTATTGTTACTATCCGTATTACTCTTGTCTTTATCCTATTAACTATTATTATTATCCCTATTACTATTATTATTATCCCTATTCCTATTGTCTTTATCCTTATAACTACTATCATTATCCTTATTATTATTATTATTATCGCTATAACTGTTATTATTATTCCTATTACTATTATTATTATAGCTTTAACTGTTATTATTGTCCTTATTCTATTATTACTATCCGTATTACTCTTCTCTTTATCCTTATAACTGTTATTCCTATACTTATATCTATTATTATTATCGCTATAAATATTATTATTATCACTATAACTGTTATTACTATTCTTATTACTATTATTATTATCCCTATTCCCTTTGTCTTTATCCTTATAACTATTATTATTATCCTTATTATTATTATTATTATAGCTATAACTGTTATTATTATCCTTATTCTATTGTGACTATCCGTATTACTCTTGTCTTTATCCTTATAACTATTATTCTTATTCATATTACTATTATTATACTCCTTATTACTATTATTATTATCGCTATAACTGTTATTATTATCCGAATTACTATTTTTATTATCGCTATAACTGTTATTATTATTCTTGTTACTATTATTATTATCGCTATAACTGTTATTATTATCCTTAATACTATTATTATTTTCGGTATAACTGTTATTATTATCCTTATTCTATTGTTAGTATCCGTATTACTCTTGTCTTTATCCTTATAACTATTATTATTATCCTAATTTCTATTATTATTATCGCTATAACTGTTATTATTATTCTTATTACTATTATTATTATTCCTATTCCTCTTGTCTTTATCCTTATAACTGTTATTATTATCCTCATTACTATTATTCTTATCGCTATAACTGTTATTATTTTTCCTATTACTATTATTATTATCCCTATTCCTCTCGTCTTTATCCTTACAACTATTATTGTTGTCCTTATTACTATTTTTATTATCGCTATAACTGTTATTATTATTGCTATTACTATTATTATTATCGCTATAACTGTTATTATAATTGCTATCACTATTATTATTATCGCTATAACTGTTATTATTATTCTTGTTACTATTATTATTATCCCTATTCCCTTTGTCTTTATCCTTATAACTATTATCATTATCCTTATTATTATTATTATTATTATCGCTATAACTGTTATTATTTTTCCTATTACTATTATTATTATCCCTATTCCTCTTGTCTTTATGCTTATAACTATTATTATTATCGCTATATCTGTTATTATTCTTATTAATGTTATTCTTAATACTGTTTATTATTCTTATTACTGTTTCTATTATCGTTATTATTATTATTATTATCACTATAACTGTTATTATTATCCTTATTACTATTATTATTATCGCTATAACTGTTATTATTATCCTTATTCTATTATTACTATCCGTATTACTCTTCTCTTTATCCTTATAACTATTATTATTATCGCTATAACTGTTATTATTATCCTTATTCTCTTATTACTATCCGTATTACTCTTGCCTTTATCCTTATAACTATTATTATTATCCTTATTATTATTATTATTATTATTATCGCTATAACTGTTATTATTATCCTTATTCAATTGTTTCTAACCGTATTACTCTTCTGTTTATCCTTATAACAATTATTATTATCCTTATTATTATTATTATTATCGCTATAACTGTTATTATTATCCTTATTCTATTGTTACTATCCGCATTACTCTTGACTTTATCCTTATAACTATTATTATTATCCTTATAACTATTATTGTTATCCTTATTATTATTATTATTATCGCTATAACTGTTATTATTATCCTTATTCTATTGTTACTATCCGTATTATTCTTGTCTTTATCCTTATAACTATTATTATTATCCTTATTATTATTATTATTATCCTTATTACCATTATTATTAGCGCTATAACTGTTAATATTATCCTTATTACTATTATTATTATCCCTATTCCTCTTGTCTTTATCCTTATAACTATTATTGTTGTCCTTATTACTATTATTATCATCGCTATAACTGTTATTCCTATACTTATATCTATTATTATTATCGCTATAAATATTATTATTATCACTATAACTGTTATTACTATTCTTATTACTATTATTATGATCCCCATTCCCCTTGTCTTTATCCTTATAACTATTATCATTATCCTTATTATTATTATTATTATCGCTATAACTGTTATTATTATTCCTATTACTATTATTATTATCGCTATATCTATTATTATTATCGCTATAAATGTTATTATTATCACTATTACTGTTATTACTATTCTTATTACTATTATTATTATCCCTATTCGTCTTGTCTTTATCCTTATAACTATTATTATTATCGCTATATCTGTTATTATTCTTATTAATGTTATTCTTAATTCTGTTTATTATTCTTATTACTGTTTCTATTATCGTTATTATTATTATTATCACTATAACTGTTATTATTATCCTTATTACTATTATTATTATCGCTATAACTGTTATTATTATCCTTATTCTATTATTACTATCCGTATTACTCTTCTCTTTATCCTTATAACTATTATTATTATCCTTATTACTATTATTATTATCGCTATAACTGTTATTATTATTGCTATTACTACTATTATTATCCTTATTATTATTATTATTATCGCTATAACTGTTATTATTATCCTTATTCTATTGTTACTATCCGTATTATTCTTGCCTTTATCCTTATAACTATTATCATTATCCTTATTATTATTATTGTTATCGCTGTAACTGTTATTATTGTTCCTATTACAATTATTATTATCCCTATTCCTCTTGTCTTTATCCTTACAACTATTATCATTATCCTTATTATTATTATTATTATCGCTATAACTGTTATTATTATTCCTATTACTATTATTATTATCCCTATTCCTCTTGTCTTTATCCTTATAACTATTATTATTATCCTTATTACTATTATTATTATCGCTATAACTGTTATTGTTATCCTTATCACTATTATTATTATTGCTATAACTGTTATTATTATCCTTATTCTATTGTTTCTATCCGTATTACTCTTGTCTTTATCCTTATAACTATTATTATTATCCTTATTATTATTATTATTATCCTTATTACTATTATTATTAGCGCTATAACTGTTAATATTATCCTTATTACTATTATTATTATCCCTATTCCTCTTGTCTTTATCCTTATAACTATTATTGTTGTCCTTATTACTATTATTATTATCGCTATAACTGTTATTCCTATACTTATATCTATTATTATTATCGCTATAAATGTTATTATTATCACTATTACTGTTATTCCTATTCATATTACTATTATTATTATCCCTATTCGTCTTGTCTTTATCCTTATAACTATTATTATTATCGCTATAACTGTTATTATTATCCTTATTCTCTTATTACTATCCGTATTACTCTTGCCTTTATCCTTATAACTATTATTATTATCCTTATTATTATTATTATTATTATTATCGCTATAACTGTTATTATTATCCTTATTCAATTGTTTCTAACCGTATTACTCTTCTGTTTATCCTTATAACAATTATTATTATCCTTATTATTATTATTATTATCGCTATAACTGTTATTATTATCCTTATTCTATTGTTACTATCCGCATTACTCTTGACTTTATCCTTATAACTATTATTATTATCCTTATAACTATTATTGTTATCCTTATTATTATTATTATTATCGCTATTACTGTTATTATTATCCTTATTCTATTGTTACTATCCGTATTATTCTTGTCTTTATCCTTATAACTATTATTATTATCATAATTATTATTATTATTATCCTTATTACCATTATTATTAGCGCTATAACTGTTAATATTATCCTTATTACTATTATTATTATCCCTATTCCTCTTGTCTTTATCCTTATAACTATTATTGTTGTCCTTATTACTACTATTATTATCGCTATAACTGTTATTATTATTGCTATTACTATTATTATTATCGCTTTAACTGTTATTATTATTCTTGTTACTATTATTATTATCCCTATTCCCTTTGTCTTTAACCTTATAACTATTATTATTATCCTCATTATTATTATTATTATCGCTATAACTGTTATTGTTATCCTTTTTCTATTGTTACTATCCGTATTATTCTTGTCTTTATCCTTATAACTATTATTATTATCCTTATTACTATTATTATTATCGCTATAACTGTTATTATTATCCGAAATACTATTATTATTATCGTTATAACTGTTATTATTATTCTTGTTACTATTATTACTATCCGTATTACTCTTGCCTTTATCCTTATAACTATTATCATTATCCTTATTATTATTATTGTTATCGCTGTAACTGTTATTATTGTTCCTATTACTATTATTATTATCCCTATTCCTCTTGTCTTTATCCTTACAACAATTATCATTATCCTTATTATTATTATTATTATCGCTTTAACTGTTATTATTATTCCTATTACTATTATTATTATCCCTATTCCTCTTGTCTTTATCCTTATAACTATTATTATTATCCTTATTACTATTATTATTATCGCTATAACTGTTATTCCTATACTTATATCTATTATTATTATCGCTATAAATGTTATTATTATCACTATTACTGTTATTCCTATTCTTATTACTATTATTATTATCCCTATTCGTCTTGTCTTTATCCTTATAACTATTATTATTATCGCTATAACTGTTATTATTATCCTTATTCTATTGTTACTATCCGTATTACTCTTGTCTTTATCCTATTAACTATTATTATTATCCCTATTACTATTACTATTATCCCTATTACTATTATTATTATCGCTATAACTGTTATTATTATCCTTATTCTATTGTTACTATCCGTATTATTCTTGTCTTTATCCTTATAACTATTATTATTATCCTTATTATTATTATTATTATCCTTATTACTATTATTATTAGCGCTATAACTGTTAATATTATCCTTATTACTATTATTATTATCCCTATTCCTCTTGTCTTTATCCTTATAACTATTATTGTTGTCCTTATTACTATTATTATCATCGCTATAACTGTTATTCCTATACTTATATCTATTATTATTATCGCTATAAATATTATTATTATCACTATAACTGTTATTACTATTCTTATTACTATTATTATGATCCCCATTCCCCTTGTCTTTATCCTTATAACTATTATCATTATCCTTATTATTATTATTATTATCGCTATAACTGTTATTATTATTCCTATTACTATTATTATTATCGCTATATCTATTATTATTATCGCTATAAATGTTATTATTATCACTATTACTGTTATTACTATTCTTATTACTATTATTATTATCCCTATTCCCTTTGTCTTTATCCTTATAACTATTATTCTTATTCATATTACTATTATTATACTCCTTATTACTATTATTATTATCGCTATAACTGTTATTATTATCCGAATTACTATTTTTATTATCGCCATAACTGTTATTATTATTCTTGTTACTATTATTATTATCGCTATAACTGTTATTATTATCCTTAATACTATTATTATTATCGGTATAACTGTTATTATTATCCTTATTCTATTGTTAGTATCCGTATTACTCTTGTCTTTATCCTTATAACTATTATTATTATCCTAATTTCTATTATTATTATCGCTGTAACTGTTATTATTGTTCCTATTACTATTATTATTATCCCTATTCCTCTTGTCTTTATCCTTATAACTATTATCATTATCCTTATTATTATTATTATTATCGCTATAACTGTTATTATTATTCCTATTACTATTATTATTATCCCTATTCCTCTTGTCTTTATCCTTATAACTATTATTATTATCCTTATTACTATTATTATTATCGCTATAACTGCTATCATTATCCTTATTCTATTGTTACTATCCGCATTACTCTTGTCTTTATCCTTATAACTATTATTATTATCCTTATTATTATTACCATTATCGCTATAACTGTTATTATTTTTCCTATTACTATTATTATTATCCCTATTCCTCTAGTCTTTATGCTTATAACTATTATTGTTGTCCTTATTACTATTATTATAATCGCTATAACTGTTATTATTATCCTTAATACTATTATTATTATCGTTATAACTGTTATTATTATTCTTGTTACTATTATGACTATCCGCATTACTCTTGCCTTTATCCTTATAACTATTATTATTATCGTTATTATTATTATCGCTACAACTGTTATTGTTATCCTTGTGACTATTGTCACTATCCGTATTATTCTTGTCTTTATCCTTACAACTATTATTATTATCCCAATTACTATTACTATTATCCCTATTACTATTATTATTATCGCTATAAATGTTATTATTATCACTATTACTGTTATTACTATTCTTATTACTATTATTATTATCCCTATTCCCCTTGTCTTTATCCTTATAACTAATATCATTATCCTTATTATTATTATTATTATCGCTGTAACTGTTATTATTGTTCCTATTACTATTATTATTATCCCTATTACTATTATTATTATCCCTATTCCTATTGTCTTTATCCTTATAACTACTATCATTATCCTTATTATTATTATTATTATCGCTATAACTGTTATTATTATTCCTATTACTATTATTATTATCGCTTTAACTGTTATCATTATCCTAAATACTATTATTATTATCGTTATAACTGTTATTATTATTCTTGTTACTATTATTACTATCCGTATTACTCTTGCCTTTATCCTTATAACTATTATCATTATCCTTATTATTGTTATTGTTATCGCTGTAACTGTTATTATTGTTCCTATTACTATTATTATTATCCCTATTCCTCTTGTCTTTATCCTTATAACTATTATCATTATCCTTATTATTATTATTATTATCGCTATAACTGTTATTATTATTCCTATTACTATTATTATTATCCCTATTCCTCTTGTCTTTATCCTTATAACTATTATTATTATCGCTATAACTGCTATTATTATCCTTATTCTATTGTTACTATCCGCATTACTCTTGACTTTATCCTTATAACTATTATTATTATCCTTATAACTATTATTGTTATCCTTATTATTATTATTATTATCGCTATAACTGTTATTATTATCCTTATTCTATTGTGACTTCCCGTATTACTCTTGTCTTTATCCTTATAACTATTATTCTTATTCATATTACTATTATTATACCCCTTATTACTATTATTATTATCGCTATAACTGTTATTATTATCCGAATTACTATTTTTATTATCGCTATAACTGTTATTATTATTCTTGTTACTATTATTATTATCGCTATAACTGTTATTATTATCCTTATTCTATTGTTACTATCCGCATTACTCTTGACTTTATCCTTATAACTATTATTATTATCCTTATAACTATTATTGTTATCCTTATTATTATTATTATTATCGCTATTCCTCTTGTCTTTATCCTTATAACTATTATTTTGGTCCTTATTACTATTATTATTATCGCTATAACTGTTATTATTGTCCTTATTCTATTATTACTATCCGTATTACTCTTGTCTTTATCCTTATAACTATTATTATTATCCTTATTACTATTATTATTATCGCTATAACTGTTATTATTATCCTTATTCTATTGTTACTATCCGTATTATTCTTCTCTTTATCCTTATAACTAATATTATTAATCCTTATTACTATTATTATTATCGCTATAACTGTTATTATTATCCTAAATACTATTATTATTATCGTTATAACTGTTATTATTATTCTTGTTACTATTATTACTATCCGTATTACTCTTGCCTTTATCCTTATAACTATTATCATTATCCTTATTATTATTATTGTTATCGCTGTAACTGTTATTATTGTTCCTATTACTATTATTATTATCCCTATTCCTCTTGTCTTTATCCTTATAACTATTATCATTATCCTTATTATTATTATTATTATCGCTATAACTGTTATTATTATTCCTATTACTATTATTATTATCCCTATTCCTCTTGTCTTTATCCTTATAACTATTATTATTATCCTTATTACTATTATTATTATCGCTATAACTGTTATTGTTATCCTTATTACTATTGTTATTATCGCTATAACTGTTATTATTATCCTTATTCTATTGTTTCTATCCGTATTACTCTTGTCTTTATCCTTATAACTATTATTATTATCCTTATTATTATTATTATTATAGCTATAACTGTTATTATTATCCTTATTCTATTGTTACTATCCGCATTACTCTTGTCTTTATCCTTATAACTATTATTATTATACTTATTATTATTATCATTATCGCTATAACTGTTATTATTATCCTTATTCTATTGTTACTATCCGCATTACTCTTGTCTTTATCCTTATAACTATTATTATTATACTTATTGTTATTATCATTATCGCTATAACTGTTATTATTTTTCCTATTACTATTACTATTATCCCTATTACTATTATTATTATCGCTATAAATGTTATTATTATCACTATTACTGTTATTACTATTCTTATTACTATTATTATTATCCCTATTCCCCTTGTCTTTATCCTTATAACTAATATCATTATCGCTATATCTGTTATTATTATCCTTATTCTATTGTTACTATCCGTATTACTCTTGTCTTTATCCTATTAACTATTATTATTATCCCTATTACTATTACTATTATCCCTATTACTATTATTATTATCGCTATAACTGTTATTATTATCCTTATTCTATTGTTACTATCCGTATTATTCTTGTCTTTATCCTTATAACTATTATTATTATCCTTATTATTATTATTATTATCCTTATTACTATTATTATTAGCGCTATAACTGTTAATATGATCCTTATTACTATTATTATTATCCCTATTCCTCTTGTCTTTATCCTTATAACTGTTATTGTTGTCCTTATTACTATTATTATTATCGCCTTAACTGTTATTATTATGCTTGTTACTATTATTATTATCCCTCTTTCCTTTGTCTTCAACCTTATAACTATTATTATTATCCTCATTATTATTATTATTATCGCTATAACTGTTATTATTATCCTTATTCTATTGTTACTATCCGTATTATTCTTGTCTTTATACTTATAACTATTATTATTATCCTTATTACTATTATTATTATCGCTATAACTGTTATTATTATGCATATTCTATTGTTACTATCCGTATTACTCTTGTCCTTATCCTTATAACTATTATTATTATCCCTATTACTATTACTATTATCCCTATTACTATTATTATTATCGCTATAAATGTTATTATTATCACTATTACTGTTATTACTATTCTTATTACTATTATTATTATCTCCATTCCCCTTGTCTTTATCCTTATAACTATTATCATTATCCTTATTATTATTATCATTATTATCGCTATAACTGTTATTATTATTCCTATTACTATTATTATTATCGCTATAACTGTTATTATTATCCTTAATACTATTATTATTATCGTTATAACTGTTATTATTATTCTTGTTACTATTATGACTATCCGCATTACTCTTGCCTTTATCCTTATAACTATTATTATTATCGTTATTATTATTATCGCTACAACTGTTATTGTTATCCTTGTGACTATTGTCACTATCCGTATTATTCTTGTCTTTATCCTTACAACTATTATTATTATCCCAATTACTATTACTATTATCCCTATTACTATTATTATTATCGCTATAAATGTTATTATTATCACTATTACTGTTATTACTATTCTTATTACTATTATTATTATCCCTATTCCCCTTGTCTTTATCCTTATAACTAATATCATTATCCTTATTATTATTATTATTATCGCTGTAACTGTTATTATTGTTCCTATTACTATTATTATTATCCCTATTACTATTATTATTATCCCTATTCCTATTGTCTTTATCCTTATAACTACTATCATTATCCTTATTATTATTATTATTATCGCTATAACTGTTATTATTATTCCTATTACTATTATTATTATCGCTTTAACTGTTATCATTATCCTAAATACTATTATTATTATCGTTATAACTGTTATTATTATTCTTGTTACTATTATTACTATCCGTATTACTCTTGCCTTTATCCTTATAACTATTATCATTATCCTTATTATTGTTATTGTTATCGCTGTAACTGTTATTATTGTTCCTATTACTATTATTATTATCCCTATTCCTCTTGTCTTTATCCTTATAACTATTATCATTATCCTTATTATTATTATTATCGCTATAACTGTTATTATTATTCCTATTACTATTATTATTATCCCTATTCCTCTTGTCTTTATCCTTATAACTATTATTATTATCGCTATAACTGCTATTATTATCCTTATTCTATTGTTACTATCCGCATTACTCTTGACTTTATCCTTATAACTATTATTATTATCCTTATAACTATTATTGTTATCCTTATTATTATTATTATTATCGCTATAACTGTTATTATTATCCTTATTCTATTGTGACTATCCGTATTACTCTTGTCTTTATCCTTATAACTATTATTCTTATTCATATTACTATTATTATACCCCTTATTACTATTATTATTATCGCTATAACTGTTATTATTATCCGAATTACTATTTTTATTATCGCTATAACTGTTATTATTATTCTTGTTACTATTATTATTATCGCTATAACTGTTATTATTATCCTTATTCTATTGTTACTATCCGCATTACTCTTGACTTTATCCTTATAACTATTATTATTATCCTTATAACTATTATTGTTATCCTTATTATTATTATTATTATCGCTATTCCTCTTGTCTTTATCCTTATAACTATTATTTTGGTCCTTATTACTATTATTATTATCGCTATAACTGTTATTATTGTCCTTATTCTATTATTACTATCCGTATTACTCTTGTCTTTATCCTTATAACTATTATTATTATCCTTATTACTATTATTATTATCGCTATAACTGTTATTATTATCCTTATTCTATTGTTACTATCCGTATTATTCTTCTCTTTATCCTTATAACTAATATTATTAATCCTTATTACTATTATTATTATCGCTATAACTGTTATTATTATCCTAAATACTATTATTATTATCGTTATAACTGTTATTATTATTCTTGTTACTATTATTACTATCCGTATTACTCTTGCCTTTATCCTTATAACTATTATCATTATCCTTATTATTATTATTGTTATCGCTGTAACTGTTATTATTGTTCCTATTACTATTATTATTATCCCTATTCCTCTTGTCTTTATCCTTATAACTATTATCATTATCCTTATTATTATTATTATTATCGCTATAACTGTTATTATTATTCCTATTACTATTATTATTATCCCTATTCCTCTTGTCTTTATCCTTATAACTATTATTATTATCCTTATTACTATTATTATTATCGCTATAACTGTTATTGTTATCCTTATTACTATTGTTATTATCGCTATAACTGTTATTATTATCCTTATTCTATTGTTTCTATCCGTATTACTCTTGTCTTTATCCTTATAACTATTATTATTATCCTTATTATTATTATTATTATAGCTATAACTGTTATTATTATCCTTATTCTATTGTTACTATCCGCATTACTCTTGTCTTTATCCTTATAACTATTATTATTATACTTATTATTATTATCATTATCGCTATAACTGTTATTATTATCCTTATTCTATTGTTACTATCCGCATTACTCTTGTCTTTATCCTTATAACTATTATTATTATACTTATTGTTATTATCATTATCGCTATAACTGTTATTATTTTTCCTATTACTATTACTATTATCCCTATTACTATTATTATTATCGCTATAAATGTTATTATTATCACTATTACTGTTATTACTATTCTTATTACTATTATTATTATCCCTATTCCCCTTGTCTTTATCCTTATAACTAATATCATTATCGCTATATCTGTTATTATTATCCTTATTCTATTGTTACTATCCGTATTACTCTTGTCTTTATCCTATTAACTATTATTATTATCCCTATTACTATTACTATTATCCCTATTACTATTATTATTATCGCTATAACTGTTATTATTATCCTTATTCTATTGTTACTATCCGTATTATTCTTGTCTTTATCCTTATAACTATTATTATTATCCTTATTATTATTATTATTATCCTTATTACTATTATTATTAGCGCTATAACTGTTAATATGATCCTTATTACTATTATTATTATCCCTATTCCTCTTGTCTTTATCCTTATAACTGTTATTGTTGTCCTTATTACTATTATTATTATCGCCTTAACTGTTATTATTATGCTTGTTACTATTATTATTATCCCTCTTTCCTTTGTCTTCAACCTTATAACTATTATTATTATCCTCATTATTATTATTATTATCGCTATAACTGTTATTATTATCCTTATTCTATTGTTACTATCCGTATTATTCTTGTCTTTATACTTATAACTATTATTATTATCCTTATTACTATTATTATTATCGCTATAACTGTTATTATTATGCATATTCTATTGTTACTATCCGTATTACTCTTGTCCTTATCCTTATAACTATTATTATTATCCCTATTACTATTACTATTATCCCTATTACTATTATTATTATCGCTATAAATGTTATTATTATCACTATTACTGTTATTACTATTCTTATTACTATTATTATTATCTCCATTCCCCTTGTCTTTATCCTTATAACTATTATCATTATCCTTATTATTATTATCATTATTATCGCTATAACTGTTATTATTATTCCTATTACTATTATTATTATCCCTATTCCTCTTGTCATTATCCTTATAACTATTATTATTATCCTTATTACTATTATTATTATCGATATAACTGTTATTATTATTCCTATTACTATTATTATTAACCCTATTCCTCTTGTCTTTATCCTTATAACTATTATTATTATCGCTATAACTGCTATTATTATCCTTATTACTATTATTCTTATCGCTATAACTGTTATTATTATTCTTGTTACTATTAATATCGCTATAACTGTTATTATTATCCTTATTCTATTATTACTATCCCTATTACTTTTACCTTTATCATTATAACTATTATTATTATCCCTATTCCCCATGTCTTTATCCTTATAATTATTAGCATTATCCTTATTATTATTATTATTATCGCTATAACTGTTATTATTATTCTTATTACTATTATTAATATCCCTATAAATGTTATTATTATGACTGTTACTGATATTTCTATTCATATTACTATTATTATTATCCTTATTACTATTATTATTATCGCTATAACTGTTATTATTATCCTTATTACTATTTTTATTATCGCTATAACTGTTATTATTATTCTTGTTACTATTATTATTATCGCTATAACTGTTATTATTATCCTTAATACTATTATTATTATCGCTATGACTGTTATTATTATCCTTATTCTATTGTTACTATCCGTATTACTCTTCTCTTTATCCTTATAACTATTATTACTATCGTAATTACTATTATTATTATCGATATAACTGTTATTATTATCACTATTACTGTTATTCCTATTCTTATTACTATTATTATTATACCTATTCGTCTTGTCTTTATCCTTATAACTATTATTATTATCGCTATAACTGTTATTATTATCCTTATTCTATTGTTACTATCCGTATTATTCTTGTCTTTATCCTTATAACTATTATTATTATCCTTATTATTATTATTATTATCCTTATTACTATTATTATTAGCGCTATAACTGTTAATATTATCCTTATTACTATTATTATTATCCCTATTCCTCTTGTCTTTATCCTTATAACTATTATTATTATCCTCATTATTATTATTATTATCGCTATAACTGTTCTTATTATCCTTATTCTATTGTTACTATCCGTATTATTCTTGTCTTTATCCTTATAACTATTATTATTATCCTTATTACTATTATTATTATCGCTATAACTGTTATTATTAGCGCTATAACTGTTAATATTATCCTTATTACTATTATTATTATCCCTATTCCTCTTGTCTTTATCCTTATAACTATTATTGTTGTCCTTATTACTATTATTATTATCGCTTTAACTGTTATTATTATTCTTGTTACTATTATTATTATCCCTCTTTCCTTTGTCTTTAACCTTATAACTATTATTATTATCCTCATTATTATTATTATTATCGCTATAACTGTTATTATTATCCTTATTCTATTGTTACTATCCGTATTATTCTTGTCTTTATCCTTATAACTATTATTATTATCCTTATTACTATTATTATTATCGCTATAACTGTTATTATTATGCATATTCTATTGTTACTATCCATATTACTCTTGTCCTTATCCTTATAAATATTATTATTATCCCTATTACTATTACTATTATCCCTATTACTATTATTATTATCGCTATAAATGTTATTATTATCACTATTACTGTTATTACTATTCTTATTACTATTATTATTATCCCCATTCCCCTTGTCTTTATCCTTATAACTATTATCATTATCCTTATTATTATTATCATTATTATCGCTATAACTGTTATTATTATTCCTATTACTATTATTATTATCCCTATTCCTCTTGTCATTATCCTTATAACTATTATTATTATCCTTATTACTATTATTATTATCGCTATAACTGTTATTATTATTCCTATTACTATTATTATTAACCCTATTCCTCTTGTGTTTATCCTTATAACTATTATTATTATCGCTATAACTGCTATTATTATCCTTATTACTATTATTCTTATCGCTATAACTGTTATTATTATTCTTGTTACTATTAATATCGCTATAACTGTTATTATTATCCTTATTCTATTATTACTATCCCTATTACTTTTACCTTTATCATTATAACTATTATTATTATCCCTATTCCCCATGTCTTTATCCTTATAATTATTAGCATTATCCTTATTATTATTATTATTATCGCTATAACTGTTATTATTATTCTTATTACTATTATTAATATCCCTATAAATGTTATTATTATGACTGTTACTGATATTTCTATTCATATTACTATTATTATTATCCTTATTACTATTATTATTATCGCTGTAACTGTTATTATTATCCTTATTACTATTTTTAATATCGCTATAACTGTTATTATTATTCTTGTTACTATTATTATTATCGCTATAACTGTTATTATTATCCTTAATACTATTATTATTATCGCTATGACTGTTATTATTATCCTTATTCTATTGTTACTATCCGTATTACTCTTCTCTTTATCCTTATAACTATTATTATTATCCTTATTACGATTATTATTATCGATATAACTGTTATTATTATCACTATTACTGTTATTCCTACTCTTATTACTATTATTATTATCCCTATTCGTCTTGTCTTTATCCTTATAACTATTATTATTATCGCTATAACTGTTATTATTATCCTTATACTATTGTTACTATCCGTATTACTCTTGTCTTTCTCCTATTAACTATTATTATTATCCCTATTACTATTACTATGATCCCTATTACTATTATTATTATCGCTATAACTGTTCTTATTATCCTTATTCTATTGTCACTATCCGTATTATTCTTGTCTTTATCCTTATAACTATTATTATTATCCTTATTATTATTATTATTATCCTTATTACTATTATTATTAGCGCTATAACTGTTAATATTATCCTTATTACTATTATTATTAACCCTATTCCTCTTGTCTTTATCCTTATAACTATTATTGTTGTCCTTATTACTATTATTATTATCGCTTTAGCTGTTATTATTATTCTTGTTACTATTATTATTATCCCTCTTTCCTTTGTCTTTAACCTTATAACTATTATTATTATCCTCATTATTATTATTATTATCGCTATAACTGTTATTATTATCCTTATTCTATTGTTACTATCCGTATTATTCTTGTCTTTATCCTTATAACTATTATTATTATCCTTATTACTATTATTATTATCGCTATAACTGTTATTATTATGCATATTCTATTGTTACTATCCGTATTACTCTTGTCCTTATCCTTATGACTATTATTATTATCCCTATTACTATTATTATTATCGCTATAAATGTTATTATTATCACTATTACTGTTATTACTATTCTTATTACTATTATTATTATCCCCATTCCCCTTGTCTTTATCCTTATAACTATTATCATTATCCTTATTATTATTATCATTATTATCGCTATAACTGTTATTATTATTCCTATTACTATTATTATTATCCCTATTTCTCTTGTCATTATCCTTATAAATATTATTATTATCCTCATTACTATTATTATTATCGCTATAACTGTTATTATTATCCTTATTCTATTGTTACTATCCGTATTACTCTTGTCTTTATCCCATTAACTATTATTATTATCCCTATTACTATTACTATTATCCCTATTACTATTATTATTATCGCTATAACTGTTATTATTATCCTTATTCTATTGTTACTATCCGTATTATTCTTGTCTTTATCCTTATAACTATTATTATTATCCTTATTATTATTATTATTATCCTTATTATTATTATTATTATCCTTATTTCCATTATTATTAGCGCTATAACTGTTAATATTATCCTTATTACTATTATTATTATCCCTATTCCTCTTGTCTTTATCCTTATAACTATTATTGTTGTCCTTATTACTATTATTATTATCGCTATAACTGTTATTATTATTGCTATTACTATTATTATTATCGCGTTAACTGTTATTATTATTCTTGTTACTATTATTATTATCCCTATTCCCTTTGTCTTTAACCTTATAACTATTATTATTATCCTCATTATTATTATTATTATCGCTATAACTGTTATTATTATCCTTTTTCTATTGTTACTAACCGTATTATTCTTGTCTTTATCCTTATAACTATTATTATTATCCTTATTACTATTATTATTATCGCTATAACTGTGATTATTATTGCTATTACTATTATTATTATCCTTATTATTATTATTATTATCGCTATAACTGTTATTATTATCCGTATTCTATTGTTACTATCCGTATTATTCTTGTCTTTATCCTTATAACTATTATTATTATCCTTATTATTATTATTATTATCCTTATTACTATTATTATTCGCGCTATAACTGTGAATGTTATCCTTATTACTATTATTATTATCCCTATTCCCGTTTCTTTATCCTTATAACTATTATTTTTGTCCTTATTACTATTATTATTATCGCTATAACTGTTATTATTGTCCTTATTCTATTATTACTATCCGTATTACTCTTGTCTTTATCCTTATAACTATTATTATTATCCTTATTACTATTATTATTATCGCTATAACTGTTATTATTATCCTTACTTTATTGGTACTATCCGTATTACTCTTCTCTTTATCCTTATAACTAATATTATTAATCCTTATTACTATTATTATTATCGCTATAACTGTTATTATTATCCTAAATACTATTATTATTATCGTTATAACTGTTATTATTATTCTTGTTACTATTATTACTATCCGTATTACTCTTGCCTTTATCCTATTAACTATAATTATTATCCCTATTACTATTACTATTATCCCTATTACTATTATTATTATCGCTATAACTGTTATTATTATCCTTATTCTATTGTTACTATCCGTATTATTCTTGTCTTTATCCTTATAACTATTATTATTATCCTTATTATTATTATTATTATCCTTATTTCCATTATTATTAGCGCTATAACTGTTAATATTATCCTTATTACAATTATTATTATCCCTATTCCTCTTGTCATTATCCTTATAACTATTATTGTTGTCCTTATTACTATTATTATTATCGCTATAACTGTTATTATTATTGCTATTACTATTATTATTATCGCTTTAACTGTTATTATTATTCTTGTTACTATTATTATTATCCTTATTATTATTATTATTATCGCTATAACTGTTATTATTATCCTTATTCTATTGTTACTATCCGTATTATTCTTGTCTTTATCCTTATAACTATTATTATTATCCTTATCATTATTATTATTATCCTTATTACTATTATTATTAGCGCTATAACTGTTAATATTATCCTTATTACTATTATTATTAACCCTATTCCTCTTGTCTTTATCCTTATAACTATTATTGTTGTCCTTATTACTATTATTATTATCGCTTTAGCTGTTATTATTATTCTTGTTACTATTATTATTATCCCTCTTTCCTTTGTCTTTAACCTTATAACTATTATTATTATCCTCATTATTATTATTATTATCGCTATAACTGTTATTATTATCCTTATTCTATTGTTACTATCCGTATTATTCTTGTCTTTATCCTTATAACTATTATTATTATCCTTATTACTATTATTATTATCGCTATAACTGTTATTATTATGCATATTCTATTGTTACTATCCGTATTACTCTTGTCCTTATCCTTATGACTATTATTATTATCCCTATTACTATTATTATTATCGCTATAAATGTTATTATTATCACTATTACTGTTATTACTATTCTTATTACTATTATTATTATCCCCATTCCCCTTGTCTTTATCCTTATAACTATTATCATTATCCTTATTATTATTATCATTATTATCGCTATAACTGTTATTATTATTCCTATTACTATTATTATTATCCCTATTTCTCTTGTCATTATCCTTATAAATATTATTATTATCCTCATTACTATTATTATTATCGCTATAACTGTTATTATTATCCTTATTCTATTGTTACTATCCGTATTACTCTTGTCTTTATCCCATTAACTATTATTATTATCCCTATTACTATTACTATTATCCCTATTACTATTATTATTATCGCTATAACTGTTATTATTATCCTTATTCTATTGTTACTATCCGTATTATTCTTGTCTTTATCCTTATAACTATTATTATTATCCTTATTATTATTATTATTATCCTTATTATTATTATTATTATCCTTATTTCCATTATTATTAGCGCTATAACTGTTAATATTATCCTTATTACTATTATTATTATCCCTATTCCTCTTGTCTTTATCCTTATAACTATTATTGTTGTCCTTATTACTATTATTATTATCGCTATAACTGTTATTATTATTGCTATTACTATTATTATTATCGCGTTAACTGTTATTATTATTCTTGTTACTATTATTATTATCCCTATTCCCTTTGTCTTTAACCTTATAACTATTATTATTATCCTCATTATTATTATTATTATCGCTATAACTGTTATTATTATCCTTTTTCTATTGTTACTAACCGTATTATTCTTGTCTTTATCCTTATAACTATTATTATTATCCTTATTACTATTATTATTATCGCTATAACTGTGATTATTATTGCTATTACTATTATTATTATCCTTATTATTATTATTATTATCGCTATAACTGTTATTATTATCCGTATTCTATTGTTACTATCCGTATTATTCTTGTCTTTATCCTTATAACTATTATTATTATCCTTATTATTATTATTATTATCCTTATTACTATTATTATTCGCGCTATAACTGTGAATGTTATCCTTATTACTATTATTATTATCCCTATTCCCGTTTCTTTATCCTTATAACTATTATTTTTGTCCTTATTACTATTATTATTATCGCTATAACTGTTATTATTGTCCTTATTCTATTATTACTATCCGTATTACTCTTGTCTTTATCCTTATAACTATTATTATTATCCTTATTACTATTATTATTATCGCTATAACTGTTATTATTATCCTTATTCTATTGTTACTATCCGTATTATTCTTGTCTTTATCCTTATAACTATTATTATTATCCTTATTATTATTATTATTATCCTTATTATTATTATTATTATCCTTATTTCCATTATTATTAGCGCTATAACTGTTAATATTATCCTTATTACTATTATTATTATCCCTATTCGTCTTGTCTTTATCCTTATAACTATTATTATTATCGCTATAACTGTTATTATTATCCTTATACTATTGTTACTATCCGTATTACTCTTGTCTTTCTCCTATTAACTATTATTATTATCCCTATTACTATTACTATGATCCCTATTACTATTATTATTATCGCTATAACTGTTCTTATTATCCTTATTCTATTGTCACTATCCGTATTATTCTTGTCTTTATCCTTATAACTATTATTATTATCCTTATTATTATTATTATTATCCTTATTACTATTATTATTAGCGCTATAACTGTTAATATTATCCTTATTACTATTATTATTAACCCTATTCCTCTTGTCTTTATCCTTATAACTATTATTGTTGTCCTTATTACTATTATTATTATCGCTTTAGCTGTTATTATTATTCTTGTTACTATTATTATTATCCCTCTTTCCTTTGTCTTTAACCTTATAACTATTATTATTATCCTCATTATTATTATTATTATCGCTATAACTGTTATTATTATCCTTATTCTATTGTTACTATCCGTATTATTCTTGTCTTTATCCTTATAACTATTATTATTATCCTTATTACTATTATTATTATCGCTATAACTGTTATTATTATGCATATTCTATTGTTACTATCCGTATTACTCTTGTCCTTATCCTTATGACTATTATTATTATCCCTATTACTATTATTATTATCGCTATAAATGTTATTATTATCACTATTACTGTTATTACTATTCTTATTACTATTATTATTATCCCCATTCCCCTTGTCTTTATCCTTATAACTATTATCATTATCCTTATTATTATTATCATTATTATCGCTATAACTGTTATTATTATTCCTATTACTATTATTATTATCCCTATTTCTCTTGTCATTATCCTTATAAATATTATTATTATCCTCATTACTATTATTATTATCGCTATAACTGTTATTATTATCCTTATTCTATTGTTACTATCCGTATTACTCTTGTCTTTATCCCATTAACTATTATTATTATCCCTATTACTATTACTATTATCCCTATTACTATTATTATTATCGCTATAACTGTTATTATTATCCTTATTCTATTGTTACTATCCGTATTATTCTTGTCTTTATCCTTATAACTATTATTATTATCCTTATTATTATTATTATTATCCTTATTATTATTATTATTATCCTTATTTCCATTATTATTAGCGCTATAACTGTTAATATTATCCTTATTACTATTATTATTATCCCTATTCCTCTTGTCTTTATCCTTATAACTATTATTGTTGTCCTTATTACTATTATTATTATCGCTATAACTGTTATTATTATTGCTATTACTATTATTATTATCGCGTTAACTGTTATTATTATTCTTGTTACTATTATTATTATCCCTATTCCCTTTGTCTTTAACCTTATAACTATTATTATTATCCTCATTATTATTATTATTATCGCTATAACTGTTATTATTATCCTTTTTCTATTGTTACTAACCGTATTATTCTTGTCTTTATCCTTATAACTATTATTATTATCCTTATTACTATTATTATTATCGCTATAACTGTGATTATTATTGCTATTACTATTATTATTATCCTTATTATTATTATTATTATCGCTATAACTGTTATTATTATCCGTATTCTATTGTTACTATCCGTATTATTCTTGTCTTTATCCTTATAACTATTATTATTATCCTTATTATTATTATTATTATCCTTATTACTATTATTATTCGCGCTATAACTGTGAATGTTATCCTTATTACTATTATTATTATCCCTATTCCCGTTTCTTTATCCTTATAACTATTATTTTTGTCCTTATTACTATTATTATTATCGCTATAACTGTTATTATTGTCCTTATTCTATTATTACTATCCGTATTACTCTTGTCTTTATCCTTATAACTATTATTATTATCCTTATTACTATTATTATTATCGCTATAACTGTTATTATTATCCTTACTTTATTGTTACTATCCGTATTACTCTTCTCTTTATCCTTATAACTAATATTATTAATCCTTATTACTATTATTATTATCGCTATAACTGTTATTATTATCCTAAATACTATTATTATTATCGTTATAACTGTTATTATTATTCTTGTTACTATTATTACTATCCGTATTACTCTTGCCTTTATCCTATTAACTATAATTATTATCCCTATTACTATTACTATTATCCCTATTACTATTATTATTATCGCTATAACTGTTATTATTATCCTTATTCTATTGTTACTATCCGTATTATTCTTGTCTTTATCCTTATAACTATTATTATTATCCTTATTATTATTATTATTATCCTTATTTCCATTATTATTAGCGCTATAACTGTTAATATTATCCTTATTACTATTATTATTATCCCTATTCCTCTTGTCATTATCCTTATAACTATTATTGTTGTCCTTATTACTATTATTATTATCGCTATAACTGTTATTATTATTGCTATTACTATTATTATTATCGCTTTAACTGTTATTATTATTCTTGTTACTATTATTATTATCCTTATTATTATTATTATTATCGCTATAACTGTTATTATTATCCTTATTCTATTGTTACTATCCGTATTATTCTTGTCTTTATCCTTATAACTATTATTATTATCCTTATTATTATTATTATTATCCTTATTACTATTATTATTAGCGCTATAACTGTTAATATTATCCTTATTACTATTATTATTATCCCTATTCCTCTTGTCTTTATCCTTATAACTATTATTGTTGTCCTTATTACTATTATTATTATCGCTATAACTGTTATTCCTATACTTATATCTATTATTATTATCGCTATAAATGTTATTATTATTGCTATTACTATTATTACTATTCTTATTACTATTATTATTATCCCCATTCCCCTTGTCTTTATCCTTATAACTATTATCATTATCCTTATTATTATTATTATTATCGCTATAACTGTTATTGTTATTCTTGTTACTATTATTATTATTATCCCTATTCCCTTTGTCTTTATCCTTATAACTATTATCATTATCCTTATTATTATTATTATTATCGCTATAACTGTTATTATTTTTCCTATTACTATTATTATTATCCCTATTCCTCTTGTCATTATCCTTATAATTATTAGCATTATCCTTATTACTATTATTATTATCGCTATAACTGTTATTATTATTCCTATTACTATTATTAATATCCCTATAAATGTTATTATTATGACTGTTACTGATATTTCTATTCATATTACTATTATTATTATGCTTATTACTATTATTATTATCGCTATAACTGTTATTATTATCCTTATTACTATTTTTAATATCGCTATAACTGTTATTATTATTCTTGTTACTATTATTATTATCGCTATAACTGTTATTATTATCCTTAATACAATTATTATTATCGCTACGACTGTTATTATTATCCTTATTCTATTGTTACTATCCGTATTACTCTTCTCTTTATCCTTATAACTATTATTATTATCCTTATTACTATTATTATTATCGATATAACTGTTATTGTTATCACTATTACTGTTATTCCTATTCTTATTACTATTATTATTATCCCTATTCGTCTTGTCTTTATCCTTATAACTATTATTATTATCGCTATAACTGTTATTATTATCCTTATTCTATTGTTACTATCCGTATTATTCTTGTCTTTATCCTTATAACTATTATTATTATCCTTATTACTATTATTATTATCGCTATAACTGTTATTATTATGCATATTCTATTGTTACTATCCGTATTACTCTTGTCCTTATCCTTATAACTATTATTATTATCCCTATTACTATTACTATTATCCCTATTACTATTATTATTATCGCTATAAATGTTATTATTATCACTATTACTGTTATTACTATTCTTATTACTATTATTATTATCCCCATTCCCCTTGTCTTTATCCTTATAACTATTATCATTATCCTTATTATTATTATCATTATTATCGCTATAACTGTTATTATTATTCCTATTACTATTATTATTATCCCTATTCCTCTTGTCATTATCCGTATAACTATTATTATTATCCTTATTACTATTATTATTATCGCTATAACTGTTATTATTATTCCTATTACTATTATTATTAACCCTATTCCTCTTGTCTTTATCCTTATAACTATTATTATTATCGCTATAACTGCTATTATTATCCTTATTACTATTATTCTTATCGCTATAACTGTTATTATTATTCTTGTTACTATTAATATCGCTATAACTGTTATTATTATCCTTATTCTATTATTACTATCCCTATTACTTTTACCTTTATCATTATAACTATTATTATTATCCCTATTCCCCATGTCTTTATCCTTATAATTATTAGCATTATCCTTATTATTATTATTATTATCGTTATAACTGTTATTATTATTCTTATTACTATTATTAATATCCCTATAAATGTTATTATTATGACTGTTACTGATATTTCTATTCATATTACTATTATTATTATCCTTATTACTATTATTATTATCGCTATAACTGTTATTATTATCCTTATTACTATTTTTAATATCGCTATAACTGTTATTATTATTCTTGTTACTATTATTATTATCGCTATAACTGTTATTATTATCCTTAATACTATTATTATTATCGCTATGACTGTTATTATTATCCTTATTCTATTGTTACTATCCGTATTACTCTTGTCTTTATCCTATTAACTATTATTATTATCCCTATTACTATTACTATTATCCCTATTACTATTATTATTATCGCTATAACTGTTATTATTATCCTTATTCTATTGTTACTATCTGTATTATTCTTGTCTTTATCCTTATAACTATTATTAGTATCCTTATTATTATTATTATTATCCTTATTAATATTATTATTATCCTTATTACTATTATTATTAGCGCTGTAACTGTTAATATTATCCTTATTACAATTATTATTATCCCTATTCCTCTTGTCTTTATCCTTATAACTATTATTGTTGTCCTTATTACTATTATTATTATCGCTATAACTGTTATTCCTATACTTATATCTATTATTATTATCGCTATAAATGTTATTATTATCACTATTACTGTTATTACTATTCTTATTACTATTATTATTATCCCCATTCCCCTTGTCTTTATCCTTATAACTATTATCATTATCCTTATTATTATTATCATTATTATCGCTATAACTGTTATTATTATTCCTATTACTATTATTATTATCCCTATTCCTCTTGTCATTATCCTTATAACTATTATTATTATCCTCATTACTATTATTAATATCGCTATAACTATTATTATTATCCTTATTCTATTGTTACTATCCGTATTACTCTTGTCTTTATCCTATTAACTATTATTATTATCCCTATTACTATTACCATTATCCCTATTACTATTATTATTATCGCTATAACTGTTATTATTATCCTTATTCTATTGTTACTATCCGTATTATTCTTGTCTTTATCCTTATAACTATTATTATTATCCTTATTATTATTATTATTATCCTTATTACTATTATTATTAGCGCTATAACTGTTAGTATTATCCTTATTACTATTATTATTATCCCTATTCCTCTTGTCTTTATCCTTATAAATATTATTGTTGTCCTTATTACTATTATTATTATCGCTTTAACTGTTATTATTATTCTTGTTACTATTATTATTATCCCTCTTTCCTTTGTCTTTAACCTTATAGCTATTATTATTATCCTCATTATTATTATTATTATCGCTATAACTGTTATTATTATCCTTATTCTATTGTTACTATCCGTATTACTCTTGTCTTTATCCCATTAACTATTATTATTATCCCTATTGCTATTACTATTATCCCTATTACTATTATTATTATCGCTATAACTGTTATTATTATCCTTATTCTATTGTTACTATCCTTATTATTCTTGTCTTTATCCTTATAACTATTATTATTATCCTTATTATTATTATTATTATCCTTATTTCCATTATTATTAGCGCTATAACTGTTAATATTATCCTTATTACTATTATTATTATCCCTATTCCTCTTGTCTTTATCCTTATAACTATTATTGTTGTCCTTATTACTATTATTATTATCGCTATAACTGTTATTATTATTGCTATTACTATTATTATTATCGCGTTAACTGTTATTATTATTCTTGTTACTATTATTATTATCCCTATTCCCTTTGTCTTTAACCTTATAACTATTATTATTATCCTCATTATTATTATTATTATCGCTATAACTGTTATTATTATCCTTTTTCTATTGTTACTAACCGTATTATTCTTGTCTTTATCCTTATAACTATTATTATTATCCTTATTACTATTATTATTATCGCTATAACTGTTATTATTATCCTTATTCTATTGTTACTATCCGTATTATTCTTGTCTTCATCCTTATAACTATTATTATTATCCTTATTATTATTATTATTATCCTTTTTACTATTATTGTTAGCGCTATAACTGTGAATATTATCCTTATTACTATTATTATTATCCCTATTCCTCTTGTCTTTATACTTATAACTATTATTTTTGTCCTTATTACTATTATTATTATCGCTATAACTGTTATTATTGTCCTTATTCTATTATTACTATCCGTATTACTCTTCTCTTTATCCTTATAACTGTTATTCCTATACTTATATCTATTATTATTATCGCTATAAATGTTATTATTATTGCTATTACTATTATTACTATTCTTATTACTATTATTATTATCCCCATTCCCGTTGTCTTTATCCTTATAACTATTATCATTATCCTTATTATTATTATTATTATCGCTATAACTGTTATTATTTTTCCTATTACTATTATTATTATCCCTATTCCTCTTGTCATTATCCTTATAATTATTAGCATTATCCTTATTACTATTATTATTATCGCTATAACTGTTATTATTATTCCTATTACTATTATTAATATCCCTATAAATGTTATTATTATGACTGTTACTGATATTTCTATTCATATTACTATTATTATTATCCTTATTACTATTATTATTATCGCTATAACTGTTATATTATCCTTATTACTATTTTTAATATCGCTATAACTGTTATTATTATTCTTGTTACTATTATTATTATCGCTATAACTGTTATTATTATCCTTAATACAATTATTATTATCGCTACGACTGTTATTATTATCCTTATTCTATTGTTACTATCCGTATTACTCTTCTCTTTATCCTTATAACTATTATTATTATCCTTATTACTATTAATTATTATCGATATAACTGTTATTGTTATCACTATTACTGTTATTCCTATTCTTATTACTATTATTATTATCCCTATTCGTCTTGTCTTTATCCTTATAACTATTATTATTATCGCTATAACTGTTATTATTATCCTTATTCTATTGTTACTATCCGTATTATTCTTGTCTTTATCCTTATAACTATTATTATTATCCTTATTACTATTATTATTATCGCTATAAACTGTTATTATTATGCATATTCTATTGTTACTAATCCGTATTACTCTTGTCCTTATCCTTATAACTATTATTATTATCCCTATTACTATTACTATTATCCCTATTACTATTATTATTATCGCTATAAATGTTATTATTATCACTATTACTGTTATTACTATTCTTATTACTATTATTATTATCCCCATTCCCCTTGTCTTTATCCTTATAACTATTATCATTATCCTTATTATTATTATCATTATTATCGCTATAACTGTTATTATTATTCCTATTACTATTATTATTATCCCTATTCCTCTTGTCATTATCCTTATAACTATTATTATTATCCTTATTACTATTATTATTATCGCTATAACTGTTATTATTATTCCTATTACTATTATTATTAACCCTATTCCTCTTGTCTTTATCCTTATAACTATTATTATTATCGCTATAACTGCTATTATTATCCTTATTACTATTATTCTTATCGCTATAACTGTTATTATTATTCTTGTTACTATTAATATCGCTATAACTGTTATTATTATCCTTATTCTATTATTACTATCCCTATTACTTTTACCTTTTATCATTATAACTATTATTATTATCCCTATTCCCCATGTCTTTATCCTTATAATTATTAGCATTATCCTTATTATTATTATTATTATCGTTATAACTGTTATTATTATTCTTATTACTATTATTAATATCCCTATAAATGTTATTATTATGACTGTTACTGATATTTCTATTCATATTACTATTATTATTATCCTTATTACTATTATTATTATCGCTATAACTGTTATTATTATCCTTATTACTATTTTTAATATCGCTATAACTGTTATTATTATTCTTGTTACTATTATTATTATCGCTCATAACTGTTATTATTATCCTTAATACTATTATTATTATCGCTATGACTGTTATTATTATCCTTATTCTATTGTTACTATCCGTATTACTCTTGTCTTTATCCTATTAACTATTATTATTATCCCTATTACTATTACTATTATCCCTATTACTATTATTATTATCGCTATAACTGTTATTATTATCCTTATTCTATTGTTACTATCTGTATTATTCTTGTCTTTATCCTTATAACTATTATTAGTATCCTTATTATTATTATTATATTCCTTATTAATATTATTATTATCCTTATTACTATTATTATTAGCGCTGTAACTGTTAATATTATCCTTATTACAATTATTATTATCCCTATTCCTCTTGTCTTTATCCTTATAACTATTATTGTTGTCCTTATTACTATTATTATTATCGCTATAACTGTTATTCCTATACTTATATCTATTATTATTATCGCTATAAATGTTATTATTATCACTATTACTGTTATTACTATTCTTATTACTATTATTATTATCCCCATTCCCCTTGTCTTTATCCTTATAACTATTATCATTATCCTTATTATTATTATCATTATTATCGCTATAACTGTTATTATTATTCCTATTACTATTATTATTATCCCTATTCCTCTTGTCATTATCCTTATAACTATTATTATTATCCTCATTTACTATTATTAATATCGCTATAACTATTATTATTATCCTTATTCTATTGTTACTATCCGTATTACTCTTGTCTTTATCCTATTAACTATTATTATTATCCCTATTACTATTACCATTATCCTATTACTATTATTATTATCGCTATAAACTGTTATTATTATCCTTATTCTATTGTTACTATCCGTATTATTCTTGTCTTTATCCTTATAACTATTATTATTATCCTTATTATTATTATTATTATCCTTATTACTATTATTATTATCCTTATTACTATTATTATTAGCGCTATAACTGTTAGTATTATCCTTATTACTATTATTATTATCCCTATTCCTCTTGTCTTTATCCTTATAAATATTATTGTTGTCCTTATTACTATTATTATTATCCGCTTTAACTGTTATTATTATTCTTGTTACTATTATTATTATCCCTCTTTCCTTTGTCTTTAACCTTATAGCTATTATTATTATCCTCATTATTATTATTATTATCGCTATAACTGTTATTATTATCCTTATTCTATTGTTACTATCCGTATTACTCTTGTCTTTATCCCATTAACTATTATTATTATCCCTATTACTATTACTATTATCCCTATTACTATTATTATTATCGCTATAACTGTTATTATTATCCTTATTCTATTGTTACTATCCGTATTATTCTTGTCTTTATCCTTATAACTATTATTATTATCCTTATTATTATTATTATTATCCTTATTTCCATTATTATTAGCGCTATAACTGTTAATATTATCCTTATTACTATTATTATTATCCCTATTCCTCTTGTCTTTATCCTTATAACTATTATTGTTGTCCTTATTACTATTATTATTATCGCTATAACTGTTATTATTATTGCTATTACTATTATTATTATCGCGTTAACTGTTATTATTATTCTTGTTACTATTATTATTATCCCTATTCCCTTTGTCTTTAACCCTTATAACTATTATTATTATCCTCATTATTATTATTATTATCGCTATAACTGTTATTATTATCCTTTTTCTATTGTTACTAACCGTATTATTCTTGTCTTTATCCTTATAACTATTATTATTATCCTTATTACTATTATTATTATCGCTATAACTGTTATTATTATCCTTATTCTATTGTTACTATCCGTATTATTCTTGTCTTCATCCTTATAACTATCATTATTATCCTTATTATTATTATTATTATCCTTTTTACTATTATTGTTAGCGCTATAACTGTGAATATTATCTTATTACTATTATTATTATCCCTATTCCTCTTGTCTTTATACTTATAACTATTATTTTTGTCCTTATTACTATTATTATTATCGCTATAACTGTTATTATTGTCCTTATTCTATTATTACTATCCGTATTACTCTTCTCTTTATCCTTATAACTGTTATTCCTATACTTATATCTATTATTATTATCGCTATAAATGTTATTATTATTGCTATTACTATTATTACTATTCTTATTACTATTATTATTATCCCCCATTCCCGTTGTCTTTATCCTTATAACTATTATCATTATCCTTATTATTATTATTATTATCGCTATAACTGTTATTATTTTTCCTAATTACTATTATTATTATCCCTATTCCTCTTGTCATTATCCTTATAATTATTAGCATTATCCTTATTACTATTATTATTATCGCTATAACTGTTATTATTATTCCTATTACTATTATTAATATCCCTATAAATGTTATTATTATGACTGTTACTGATATTTCTATTCATATTACTATTATTATTATCCTTATTACTATTATTATTATCGCTATAAACTGTTATTATTATCCTTATTACTATTTTTAATATCGCTATAACTGTTATTATTATTCTTGTTACTATTATTATTATCGCTATAACTGTTATTATTATCCTTAATACAATTATTATTATCGCTACGACTGTTATTATTATCCTTATTCTATTGTTACTATCCGTATTACTCTTCTCTTTATCCTTATAACTATTATTATTATCCTTATTACTATTATTATTATCGATATAACTGTTATTGTTATCACTATTACTGTTATTCCTATTCTTATTACTATTATTATTATCCCTATTCGTCTTGTCTTTATCCTTATAACTATTATTATTATCGCTATAACTGTTATTATTATCCTTATTCTATTGTTACTATCCGTATTATTCTTGTCTTTATCCTTATAACTATTATTATTATCCTTATTACTATTATTATTATCGCTATAACTGTTATTATTATGCATATTCTATTGTTACTATCCGTATTACTCTTGTCCTTATCCTTATAACTATTATTATTATCCCTATTACTATTACTATTATCCCTATTACTATTATTATTATCGCTATAAATAGTTATTATTATCACTATTACTGTTATTACTATTCTTATTACTATTATTATTATCCCCATTCCCCTTGTCTTTATCCTTATAACTATTATCATTATCCTTATTATTATTATCATTATTATCGCTATAACTGTTATTATTATTCCTATTACTATTATTATTATCCCTATTCCTCTTGTCATTATCCTTATAACTATTATTATTATCCTTATTACTATTATTATTATCGCTATAACTGTTATTATTATTCCTATTACTATTATTATTAACCCTATTCCTCTTGTCTTTATCCTTATAACTATTATTATTATCGCTATAACTGCTATTATTATCCTTATTACTATTATTCTTATCGCTATAACTGTTATTATTATTCTTGTTACTATTAATATCGCTATAACTGTTATTATTATCCTTATTCTATTATTACTATCCCTATTACTTTTACCTTTATCATTATAACTATTATTATTATCCCTATTCCCCATGTCTTTATCCTTATAATTATTAGCATTATCCTTATTATTATTATTATTATCGCTATAACTGTTATTATTATTCTTATTACTATTATTAATATCCCTATAAATGTTATTATTATGACTGTTACTGATATTTCTATTCATATTACTATTATTATTATCCTTATTACTATTATTATTATCGCTATAACTGTTATTATTATCCTTATTACTATTTTTAATATCGCTATAACTGTTATTATTATTCTTGTTACTATTATTATTATCGCTATAACTGTTATTATTATCCTTAATACTATTATTATTATCGCTATGACTGTTATTATTATTCCTTATTCTATTGTTACTATCCGTATTACTCTTGTCTTTATCCTATTAACTATTATTATTATCCCTATTACTATTACTATTATCCCTATTACTATTATTATTATCGCTATAACTGTTATTATTATCCTTATTCTATTGTTTCTATCTGTATTATTCTTGTCTTTATCCTTATAACTATTATTAGTATCCTTATTATTATTTTTATTATCCTTATTAATATTATTATTATCCTTATTACTATTATTATTAGCGCTGTAACTGTTAATATTATCCTTATTACAATTATTATTATCCCTATTCCTCTTGTCTTTATCCTTATAACTATTATTGTTGTCCTTATTACTATTATTATTATCGCTATAACTGTTATTCCTATACTTATATCTATTATTATTATCGCTATAAATGTTATTATTATCACTATTACTGTTATTACTATTCTTATTACTATTATTATTATCCCATTCCCCTTGTCTTTATCCTTATAACTATTATCATTATCCTTATTATTATTATCATTATTATCGCTATAACTGTTATTATTATCCTATTACTATTATTATTATCCCTATTCCTCTTGTCATTATCCTTATAACTATTATTATTATCCTCATTACTATTATTAATATCGCTATAACTATTATTATTATCCTTATTCTATTGTTACTATCCGTATTACTCTTGTCTTTATCCTATTAACTATTATTATTATCCCTATTACTATTACCATTATCCCTATTACTATTATTATTATCGCTATAACTGTTATTATTATCCTTATTCTATGTTACTATCCGTATTATTCTTGTCTT